>JAODUG010003355.1:0-11333 GCA_027564795.1 Aphredoderus sayanus
GAGCGTCTTCCAGCCACTCGTGAGGCGAGCTATGACAGGGGGTGACTCACCCTCGCGGGCTGCAAGGCCAGACGAGCTCATCTGCAGATAAACGCCAGCGCCCTTCCTCGTCTATGGACGAATTCGTGCTTTGCCCTTGCGAGGCTTTCACTGCTGATGAATAGGCTAATGCTGGGTGCCTCTCGGTACAGAGGCATTAAGCAGTGTTTTGTCTAAGTCTACTTACGGGAGCTGTTTATGCCATAAGTGGGATTTTTTGTACGTTTATCAATGCATGGGGCCCACAGCGGTCGTGAATGACAGCTGTGCATCCCTGCGGTTCTCCCCAAAGGAAGTGTTCATCATGCATGCCTAACTTAAGTGGAAATCCATACCCTGCATGCTTTATTCATCCTTAGGAGCGCCATTAGCATAGAGCGCTGATGTCGGGAATAATTAGGTTGCATTCTTAACTGACAGACCCCGGGGCCTTCTTTACGACGGTTCGCGCAAAACATGCACACTCCACTTCCTAACAAACAATCACCCCCCCCAAACCGCCAACCCCCAAAGTCAACTAAAAATTGCAATAAATAAATAAATGCTGCAATGAAACAGCACAGGGGTTATGATGTTTTGTTACTGGAGGAAATGGGCGCGCTGCCAAAGTAAAGCTGTTTAGTTTTCATTTTAATAATGTCTTATCGAGTCAAAAATATTTCACTCAAACCGATTCCTAAGTGCTTCACCTCCAGGGTAACACTGGCTGATGCAATGGTGTGCGCCTGTAACAGCCAGAGCACATGCCGTGCACAGAGCAGTGACAACAATGCTGGGCAGGGCACACAGTCTTCACAAATCACCCAATAGCTCCCCCAAAACAACCGCCCGTCACTGAAAGCGTGGGCATGGAATGTGAATGTAATTTCAATAAACAAGGTTTACCCACAGAAATTCAAAGGAATCTGCATGCCTCTCTTTATTCCCCGTAAATCACCAAGAGTTCTCTCACCTATGGAGGATGGATGCTCATTGAAGGGGCTCGCAATCCCTATGCCATCCCCACAGTGATGCTCTGCTAATAAAAGAATGCATTTTCTGGCATTAATACTGTCGTCTGACCTGCTCCAGGTCTGTCTGACAGGGCTTGTCTTAAACGTCCCCACACAGAATCAGACGTCCTCCACCACAAAAACGTCAGTACCAAAGCCATTTTACCCCCACCAAATATTTGTGATATTAGTGACAGGAATATTTGTTATTACTTAAAAGGAGCTCTGTCAACATTCATTTAGCACTTTTTTCTATGTAATGATATAGTGGAGTAATTGCATCGAGTCTGTGTGTTGTAATGCCAGCTCCTCTGTTCTTTGTTTTCATTGCCTGGCGAGGTGAGTGATTGTTAAAGAGTGTGTGTGTGTGTGTGTGTGTGTGTGTGTGTGTGTGTGTGTTTGTGTGCGCATGAGCGCGTGTGGGGCACACAACGTTTTTGGTCTGAGATGCAGGTGCTCTAGTATGACATCTAGTGGCAGAAAGTCATATAGAGCCAGGTTGTTTCATGATCTAGGTTGGGCTGGACCTCCAGTGCAGATTAGCCTACATACTGTATCTGTAGCACTGGTGTTGTGATGTCATGTAGATTCTTCTGCTGTTAACCATCACTACTATACTTATTCCTAAACTATTGTTCTTCATATACAGTTAAATGCCAGTTTATTTGGTGAGTCTCCTTGGAATGACATTTTGGGTGATGTCTGGCAGATGAAAGTGGCAAATCGCAGCAGATACAAATGACCCAAATCGCTGGCCTAGAAATGTCAGCGATTTCCAATTTAGCCGCTGATACAGTTGAGGGACAGGAGCATTATGAGGGCGGGTTGCAGTGCATCAAGCCTTTTTGTGAGCAACCATCTAAACGTATGAGGTGAAGTCACTCCCAACAATGGACTGAAGACTTCCACAACACAAAACAAGCGCCGTTAGGGTTTACACTGCAAACGGCATCATTTATCTCTTTGGCCCCACGCTCAAAATAGTACTGGCAAGACCTGAAAACATGTATATATCATTTGAATTAGAGAGGCACACAGAGGTACACATACTATGACTCCTGGAATAACAAACAGGCTTAAAAACAAAGTTTTTAGCCTACAGCCATTCCAATGCAGGACAATTCATGTCTATTTTCAATCCACTGTTGCTAGGGGAAACTTCAGCAGCTCCAATTTCTATGGCAACCCAGTGTTCCCAGCACTGGTGGAACCTGTGATTTCTTTGCAGAGTTTTAATGCATACATTACCCTGGCCAAGTCACGCCTACCAAAGAGTGCAAAGGCTTGTGTCGGCTGTTTATCAATCTGTCACATCAGTGTGTTGAAGGCTGAGTCTCAAACAAATGTCAGAAGCACGTCAACAGTGAGTAAGATGGCTAAATCGGAAGATTTACACTCACATTCAAGCCAAGCAGCAACACACAAGACGGAGCACAACTGTGGGGGAACAAGACAAGCGGGTTGTCAACACTGACACACTTGGACCAAACCCACATTCATCTTCTCATTCAGGCACTTTATCCATCCCTCTTAAGGTAACGTTTTGTGAGAACTGACATTAGCGTTGTGCATGTGGGAGGGGGAGGGAGTCCTCTGAGCGTTGACAACATGCGGTACAGCTGGAGCCAGCCGAGGCTAGCAATTACCCAGCCAGTCCCTTTGCCGTGCCAGCACGCCTCATCTTCACCAATTACTGTGCAGGGTGATATTCTACATGCTGTTTTGATCAAACAGTGACGTGCCGCGGAGGCAGCAAAACGCCGCCGAGAAGTGCCTAATGAAAGGAAATGAGACGTTATTAATGGCTGATGAAGTTAATCACAAGAGTGGGCCGAGGATTCCTCGCGCCGCGTTCCCCCGGAGTCCCGCGAGGCCCGCTCAGCTGGACGTACGAAAACATTTTGAGGCACACTAATGACTACATCCTTCCAGTACTGCAGTTGCCGAATATGAAAAGCGCCTTAATGGCCGTCCCAATTGTTGCTGAGGCAACAATAAGGAAAGAATATGGACATAATCGGGGCAGAAGAATGACACCCAATTCTGACTGGGTGTCTTTTTGTCTGTCAGGTGGCCGCAAATCCAACATACACAGACAGAATCCTTAATAAATGTGGGCAACAAGCATCCACTCACATGCGGCCAGGGGAATTGCATTGATGAAGTCATTTCCACTGCTGATGATAGCTGGGAGACTACAGTGTGAAATCCTATTTGGGTGGCCCCCTCTATTATCTGTGTAGAATAACAAAGGATGTGGTGCCTGCGCCTGGGTTGAACTGTACATATTGGCTGGCCCCTTCTTTGCAGTGGCATGGCGGATCTCTTTGCCCAGCAGACAAGAGGAAGGATAGCCCCGACCAGAGGAGATGAAAGATCTCAGAGGAAGGCTCTACAAAGAGAAAGGTTGCGGCCGTACAATCAGAGCGTAGCGCCAACACGGCTTCCCATTATTGACAATAGCTGTTTGAAGAGGACTTTCAAAGAGAATTTTCATTTTCCTATCGGTAGCTGGCGTTTCAAGGTTGTGATTCTTCATTTTGTCTGGTGGGCTGCGCACACCCTGGTAAACTGATTGACAGCTTAGGCTCCAAACCATACTACTGGCTGGCCCTGCTATTTTCTGGGAGCTAAATGCTTGTAGCTCGCTCAGTTCCCCTGTTGGCGTTTAAAATAAATCTAACTGCTGATGTCAGACAGACAGACTCCTCTTCACAGTACACTAGCTTTCCTTCCTAATGCCTAGTAAACACTTAGAGAGCCAGTGTACCCATTTTGGACAGCATCCCATGATAGACTTCATTTGCATGCATCGGTTGAATATATACAGAGCAAATGGCAGGCTGATCATTAGAGGTTATTTTAATCAAGAAAGCCTCCCATATGAGCTGGAGAAACTGCTCAACTGAGATCAATGGGGTTGTGGGGTTGTAATTCCCACCAAGAAAATGTTGTTTTTGCAGGAAGGCAAAAGAAGAATGACACTTTAAAACGCAAGCAGCTGGTACATAGCTTTGGTTATAACCTGAGCTGACTGGAGTTATTTATTGGAAGGTTAATTCCTAAACACTGAAAAAGGCAATAGATAGACAGTAGTGCAAAACAATGCTGTGTAAGCTACTGTAGGCTACAGATACTAATTTCCTTTAGCACTGCAGCACTATCAGAAGTTGCTTACAGTAACTGTACTGTATATCTAGTCTGCTTATAGAATGCTAATGAGAAGCACATAGCCAGATTGATCATTCTTCATACTCTGAATTGGTGATAAGAATTCCCCCAGAATGCACCCTCTCACAATTGTCCAACTATACTGTATAGTCTACAAGCCTGATTAGGCCTGAGATATTGCAACATCATCAAACAGATTAGATGAGTGCACTATTTCAGGCTCGATATATGGCACGTGATCTAACAGAATTAAGTGGTCAGTCCACCTGTTGGAGTGCAATAATAATTTATATTTGCACAACACGTATTTTTCGCAAATGCATTATTGAATAATGCAATATAACTTTTAATATTCGAGTTTAATATGTATATATATATATATATTTGGCCTACGGGCTATGCAGATCTAATTGTTATTTGACATAAAAATATGATTTAATGACGTGTGCTATTCTAAACTTAAAAAGTTATTAAAACTAACGGCCAAATTTATCCAAAAAGCACATTAGGCGACAATCAGTCAATACAACGTTAGGATTGATGTAAAAACTCACCTTCAGAGCCTCTATGTCAAGGGTTGCCGACTGTTCCATGTTACAACGTTACATCTATTATACTACGTTACATATTTACAAAAACTTTACGACAACAACCAATGATTCCTGTGTGCGGGTCCAGTGTCCTTCTTTAGATCCATCTCGTCATCTAGGCTACATAACGTACTAAATATGTTTTATGTCAGTAGCTGCATAGAAGCAGTTATTAAAGTAAATTGTGTTTGTAGCATTACTGGCACAGGTATATCCATTTGCCTCACTTTCGCTTGTCGATGTCACGACGCTTCTTGCTCTCGACCCAGAAATACCCAATACGTCCCATCCGCGTAAAACGTTGCGGCCAAAGTTAGTAAGAGATCGCGTAGGCTATATGCTATATTCTTTACTCCTTGATGCAGACTAGTTTGTGGACAGTGAAACTCGGGGAGGGTTTCTCAGTCTATACTCGTCAGCACCTCCTCTAGGATATTGGAGTGCGTGTGCGCTATCCTCCAGTGTTCTCCAAACATCCTGGACAGAGACCAATGCTGGCTTGGGATTCCTAAGTGCCTCTAGTTTTAACAGTGACATCTTGTTTAGGGTAAATTTATATTAAATGTAATTTAACAGTCTAGCCTACAATATCATGATAAAAAAGAAAGACATCTCGATTGTGTGTGGTCAACCCTAATCTTACTCCTTTCACACACGTGCTATAGTTGCTCAAATTCGTGTGGTAAGACCATCCAGCGGTATCGGGTGCTCCCTACAGGAATTACGATTGCATTACAATAAAAGCAACATTTGAGCTGACTTTCCACAAACAGGGGATACTGTATTGTGAACATATTAACTAAGGCTTAACTATAGGCTTCTAGGCAGTTAGGTGTAACTATATTATGTATAGGCCTACTATCTATATATGTATCTAATAATAACTATTTAGAATGTATGGAGTTTATTGTGATTATGGTTATAATCAATGACTCTATATTAGGCTACCTAAATATCAAGGATTTTACAGGCTATAAGTGCAGATCCAACGTAATTGTTTTATTTGTTTGATTATTGAATATTGACCAGTGGGCTGCTTTAAGCCGTTGCTATATTAAACTGTTCTATACAATATAAGAAGGATACAGTCATTGCTTTGTTTGTAATAGAATGACAGCCTATGCATTAATTAGGCTATTTCATTGAGCCATACTTTCCTTTCATTTTGTAATATCAATAAAATTCCAATAGAGGACAGCAAAGATTCCAGATGGCGTTTCAGACAAAAACAATCAATTCTGATCGATTAGAGTCTACCAGGAATAATAATGATGCCGATAGCGTAGGCTTGTAACCGCTGTAAGAATGGCAGTCGACATGCAAACTTCACAGAAAAGGTAAAGTCACCCTTCAAATCTTCAAACACTGTTACTTAGTTTTCCAACAGACTATTTTTTTTATAATTATTTCTAAATAAATAAAAACATTAAAAAAATAAAAAAAACATTGTTTGCGTAAGGCACACATAACATAGGCATAGTGAGGTTATTTTCACGCAGATATAAAAAATTATGATATTGCTGATGATGATGATTTAATTTACTATTCATTTTATCATATTTCTATGCATGTTTTGTGTTTTTGTCTTTAGTGTTAAAATTGCAGCTGGGGCTGTTGTGTGTGTTGAGGGTGAAGTGAGAGGAGACGTGACCATAGGTGAGGTTTTGCTGTTTATTTACGTGCATCATTTAAACATCAGCTGTTCTGTTATAGCCCACTGGTCAACCATTTCTCTCTTTTTCTTCTTTCTTTGAAATTGATATAGGTGCTAGAACAGTAATACACCCCAAAGCCAGGATTATAGCTGAGTCTGGCCCTATTATTATTGGGGAAGGAAATTTAATTGAGGAGCTGGCACTCATTATTAACAGGTATGTTGTCTCTTCTCTTTCAGTTGTGAATGTATTTACTATTTATTAAAAGTACTTGACATTAGTTTCCCAGAAAATATAATGCCAGACAGTGAAGATGCTGAGCCCAAGACCATGATAATTGGAACCAACAATGTCTTTGAAGTCGGGTGTGGTATCCTTTGCTAGGTGTGTAAGTGTCAGAAGATGCCAGTTTTGTCATCTCAGAACTGTTACTGCATTATTATCAATCCTTAACCACGCAACCAAAGTCTCTCAAGCTTTACAAATCGGAGACAACAATGTGATTGAGTCCAAAGGTAGGCTATTGCTTGTAAACATTGTTTCCCACACATTTAAACAGTACACCTCAGATCCCACCCACACCTCAAACTGAACCAATTTTCCTCCCCTCATTCTTAGCGGACCTCGGAAGAAACGTCATCCTGACCAGTGGCTGTATCGTCGGAGCGTGTTGCCAGGTGAACACACGCGAAGTGATACAAGATAACACAGTGGTCTACGGGGCAGAATGCAAGAGGCGTGTACAGACCGAAAGACCACAGGTATGTTGCCCTGAATGCTTGAGCCATACTCAAAAGATTTCTTTCTGCGGTCAGCCTGTCAACATGCTGTAGGTTTTACTATCACGTATAACTAAGGGGATTTGTTTTATCATTACGCATTTCTTGTAGCCTCAGACTCTGCAGCTGGATTTCCTCATGAAGATTTTGCCAAACTACCACCACTTGAAGAAGACAGTTAAACGCAGTTCTATGGCTTTAAGAAAATAAAGTGTATTGGGATTGAATCAAGATGATTATGACATGCTGCCCACATCATTTGCACAACGGAAGCACCAGAAACACTGATAAATTGGTCCTTAACCTCAACATGCTCTTCTCAAACCTTTGGGAATGTGTAGTTTTCACTGGTTAGTATTTACTTTACATTTACAACTATTACATTTTCATTCATTATAATTCTTTATTATTTCAATTATAATTGTTTTGAATTCCTAAATAGTTTTTGCAGGCATATTATTCAATAAATATAAACAATTATTTTACATTACAAGGACACCAATGTTTTATCCACTAGGATGGGCTATTGAGCAATTGTATACTTTATTTTGAAAAGCAATAAAACATATTGAAGTAAAATATTCTATTTTCGTTACTACAATAATGATAGCATTACTGGCATACTTGTAAACTGTCATAGAAAAACTATTTAACTTTCATTTTCTTAGTATATAGCTCAAATGATCTTGACAACAGAATTTTAAAAGTAGACTTTTGTTTACTAAATGTTTATTTAGTACCTGACAAGTGCATGACAGTAAAATAGAATAAAATTAATAATGTACATTAAGATACTTAATACAATACAAGATTAAAAAAAGACAGAAACACCACTTTGCTCATGAAAAGCTTGCTGTATCTAATGTATCTTGACAAGACACATTCTACATTTTTATATACCATACAAATGTATAACCCTCAAATTAAACAACATTGAATAAACAAGGTCAAACATGATGGAGGGGTATTCTCAATACCAACTGGAAATATCTTTTTGGTTGAGCGCCAGTTGCCCGTCTAGTGCCCTCCCAGCAGGTTTTGCCAAATTGGCGCTTCTGTTACACTGGGAATTCCTCACATAGAGCAGTGATTATTCTAATGGACATGGGTGTGGCTGCACTGAACTGACTGCTGCCTGTCACCCATGCACTCTGTCTCTCCCCCCTGAGCCCCCATGTGTGGTGGTCCATCTGCCCACGCTCTCCAAGGTAGCATGTGTGGCGGCAGGAGGTTAGCTGGACACACAAACTGTTCAAATACGTTACTGTCACAAACAACTAACAGTCACATTTTACTGCCGTCTAATAAACCTTTCAGTGTGATGTTTACCAAACTGTGTATAATACTGCTAGCTGGAGGACCTCACCCCTGTTCATCAGATTAGCCATGCTGCTGTCTTCTGTACGCTACAGTAGTCCCTACTGGAGGTCCACAGCTGGTGTCGCACGCCAGCCAATACTCATTTGAATATGTCGCAGTGGAATCCCACGAGGACTCCAGATCAACCAGGGGCTAATTATTTCACCAGCTGAGTGCAGCAGGGGCCACATCTTTAGGCTCCCGTGAGTTCTCCTCCGGGTTTTTTTTCCCACTACTATCTCTTTTACTTCTTTAGTTTTTTGTGGGGGTTGGGGCATTGGTTGCCAATGTGTCATCTTAATTGTGACAAGCAGGAAAGACGTGTGACGCGGTTGTACGGATGTACAGAGTGACAAGGGCCTCATGGAGCTGGGGTCTGTGACCTGCAGAGAGGCTGTTAAGAGGCATGGGGCCTATGTTGATTAATAAAGGGAATTTCACAGGAAGTTCAAGTACTGTTCTATATTTGGAAAAAGTTATTAATACTTGTCTCTCACTGTACTGTTCTGAAATAGAAATATCTAGCTGTCATGGGTACGCTGAAACACAGAAGCCTTATATATCAGGGTGATTTGTTGTGGTAATTTTATATATGAAAAAATGCAGCCATTTATCAAGCACATTCATTGCTTGTATGCACTGACGGTAATATCTGCATTGTACACTATATCAAATATCATAAAGCTAATATTTGTCCTGAACTGTACAAAGAGAATTGTGTTTCATACTACTGATAAAAGCACATTCCTCAATTGCATTGTAGCTCCCACAGAACCAGAAATGTCTGCCCCAGCTCACTGTTATTTATATTTTGTGTGTGGTTGGAGGGGTATACGGTAACAGACTGACCCTATTGTACTGTAGAAGAGGAAGTAGAGACATTGTGAGGGACAATCATGCACAAACGTTAAACCTAAACAACAAGATTTTTGTAATTTTGGTTTGGTTATTCTGGAAATAGAAAAGAAACACACAAGTGAAGCTTTGAACCACAGATGCAGTTCAAGTCAAGGTCTAGAAACTGACCACAAGTTGGTTTGAGAAGATAAAGGCTTTCTGACAGCTGACCTTTACATCTAGGTCCATACCACCTTTGAAAAGTGAAATGTGACCTATAGGGCACAGTGGCTTCCATTCCATTTCAAAGGATATTATTAATTTAATCACAACAGGTATCGAAATACACGACTAGTAGATATCATGTTAGCAATACCCCCTGCCCCTTTGTTTCAATAAAACCAAGATCATCATCTTACAGTATAGGATTTTTTGATTTGTCTCAATGCGAATTCCTTAAATACTAAGTCACAAATAGTCATGTTTTATCTAAGCAGCAGATATTGAAATTGCTTCAATACTAAACTGTGACATTTACTTATCCTGTAACCTGTATTCGCTATCCACAACATTTCTGAGAGGGACAGAAAAAATATGGTACATACCCCATGTTCAGGTTAATGCCAGCTAGAGCTAGGCTTTGGTTTTACAGCTAACCTTTTATTGGTTTCACTGTCCTTCAAAGAGATAAGGGAGATAACTTTATTTAATTTAGTTTTAGACATTTTAGGACCATTCAAAAGCATTCCAAGCCACCCTTGTGCATTATGTCGACCTATGTCAACAGTCGAACACTGGAACCTAACAGACACACTCAGCAGCATTGTTCTCGTCTGTCCACTGACTTGTGTGCCTTTTGTTGTTAGCATAGGAACATACTGTACTGGCTGAATTACTGATACAGCATACTAAATCCTTGTTAGGGAGGAAAAAGGAGAAAAAGGTAAGTGAGTGGGAGGGAGGTAGAGGGTGGACTGTAGTCAAATTCTGGTTTTTGTGCATGTTTCACTTCCATGGCCTGTCAGGTTTAACACAAGGCAGCACTCGGTGACCCCTTACCTCGCCCTTGAGGATAAACCCATGTTCTACCTCGCTACTCCGAAATGCAACCTGGCCTCCTTAATCAGAGCTTGTTGTTGGCCTGGCGCTCTGTCCAAAGCAGTAACATGTAGACGGGGGAAAGATGATGGTAATCTTCTTGAAACTCATTCAGCATTTTTCTTCCCCAGAGCATGTCATGACAGTTCAATTTCTTCATTTAATAGCTTCAACAGCAACAATATATTGTATTATATACATATGTCCACACTCAATTGGTATTCAAATTTGAAATGTTGGCTAGCCTTCAGATGCCACCAATTATTCCTCTGTGATTCTGTATTAAAAATCAACTTTATAAAATCACCTTAAAAACATCACACAAAAATAACTGCTAAATAATTGATAGCAGCATACTCCATTTTGATTTTAGAATCCTACAAACAAGATATTGTAGAGAGAAAATAAAGCAAAACATTTGCAGATAGCAGCTTTCAATTAACACAGCTATTAGCAGTAAAGACCCAGTCACAGAGCTGATGTTGGGTAAAGAGGAACAGGATACATAATGGTCTTGCTGTTGGACTTCCAGCCGAAAGGTCATGGGTTTGAGCCCCGGAGTTAGTCTACCATGCCTACCGTAGAAGCATCCTTGAGCAAGATGCTTAACCCTCGTAATGTACTCAGAAATCTCGAATTTGGCCACATGGCGGTGCCATCTGATTGTGTATGATTTGTGTGTTTTTCAGTTGGCATTGCTGAGTGTATTTATTTCTTTATTAAATATGTCTTTATATATTTAGGTTGTTTTTTTGTGCCTTTTAACCCTCCTGTTGTCCTCGGGTTTCAAACACACACCTTGTTGTGCCAGCA
>JAODUG010003356.1:0-11333 GCA_027564795.1 Aphredoderus sayanus
TAGCTAGTGATTTGGGTAATTTTGACCCGGAGGACATCATGAGGGATATATACACTATATATATATATATATATATATATATATATATATATACACACACTCACATACTACCGGTGAAAGTTTTAGAACACCCAACTTTTCCGGGTTTTTATTGAAATTCATGCAGTTCAATGTGTCACTGTACTCTGAAATGAAAGCATAGAAGAAATGAACATTTTAAGTTAAAGAAAGCAAATCACTTTATAAGTCAAACTGTATTCTAAACATTTGACTTAAAGTTGCCACCTTTGGCAAAACAGCTGAACACACTCGTGGCATTCTTTCTACAATGGAAATCAAATAAAAACACTTTAAAGTTCTTCCCAGCTGTGTTGCCATAAATGTGTGGTACTTGTTGGTTTTTTGCTTTTACTCTTTTGCCCAATTCATTCCAAACCAGCTCAATGGGGTTTAAGTCTAGTGAGTGTTTTTAAGCTTACCATCTTGTTATTCTTTCCTAATGTAGTTCTGGTATAGCTTGGACTTTATCATTATTGGGTCATTTATCTTGCTGTGAACCGCTGAAAAACTCGGCGTTTACAAGAGCATATTACATGGCGCTGCAGAATCCTGCGCCATGTTCAGGGTGCCTCTCACTCTACAATTCACCACTCTGGATCCAGACAAAATAGCCCATACAATCACGCTTCCTCCTCGTGGTTTAGCAGTTGATGTCACACACTGAGTAACCATCCTTTTTGCATACTCAATAGCATATAAAAGTCCTGCGTGATCGAAGATTACACATTTTACAAATCAGTCCATAACACCTTCCAGTCTTCAGTAGTCCATTGCCGGTGTTTCATCGCCGAGGCAAGCCTCTTTTTCTTATTCCGACCTGCAGTTCAAAGTGTTCTCTTTACATTTGACACTGAGACTTGCTTATTACCTCATATACTCTCCATCTCTGACAATGCCTACCAGTACATGTTGGCAGGTATTCAATATAAACTAACATTAATGTTGTCAGTACTTTATTCATGCATCAACCAATGTCTTATTGATATATAATTACCTTTGCAGACAGAGAAAACCAGTCAATCCTTATCACCTAAGTCAAAGAATCACAAGAATTGTGTACACTTAAAAGAGAAGAATTAATTATATGGACATTTATTTCTGCCCTCTATTTACCAAGTGGAGAATCTGGTGCAGGAAAGACTGTCAACACAAAGCGTGTTTCAATAAAATACTGTAAATATTGGGGTGTTCTAAAACTTTTGACCGATAGTGTGTGTGTGTGTATATATATATTTGTGTGTGTATGTGCTTCGGTGCCATTACATCACATTTTGGATAATGTGTTGTACAGTAGCTGCATACCAGCTAAATGGTAAATGTCATTATGTCAACAGGTGAGGGAGCTGGAGGGTGAAGTGGAGTCAGAGCAAAAGAAGAGTAGTGATGCAGTCAAGGGAATCCGTAAATATGAACGACGCATCAAGGAACTTACATATCAGGTAATTCCTCATTGACTTTTTTACACATGTTCGTGTATTACACACTAACAATATAATAATGTTATTTATAGTTATGTTGATTTCTTTCTGATCACAAATGTCAAATGTTTGTATACACAAATTTGGCATTGCTTTTGTATACATTACATTTTATACAACAAGCATTTGTTGTTCAAAAGCTTGTTTATCTTGACTTCCAATATATCATGCAGTACAGTACTGTATGTCTAGCCTCAACAATTAGCTATGTATGGAAGTGATTTGCTGTTATTTGTATTTATTTTGCGTTTGCTTGCATAATACAGCTTGTTCTATACTTAAAACAATGCTTTTAATTTGTTCAATGTTCACAGACTGAAGAGGACCGCAAGAATGTTGCCCGTCTCCAAGATCTGGTTGACAAGCTGCAGCTGAAAGTCAAAGCCTACAAGAGAGCTGCTGAGGAGGCTGTACGTTTGAGTTGACAAACAGTTTAATCTATGTAATGATTTGATCCATTTACAATTCTACTAGATGCTATTTCATTCGGCTCAGGTAACACCTGAGGACTGCCTGGGTATGTGCATGTTTGACATCTCTGATTCTCCTATGTCAAATTGGTTTAGATTGGGACAACTGACATTTTAGGTGATTGGTTCCTTTGAGTATATGCAGATTGTTGACGCCCAGACAATCCTGAGAAGCAGTGTGATCATTCAAACAGGTACATAGCAGTGTGTAACACTGACAGCAGTATATAACACTGAAAGGTGCAATTTTGTATGATTTAGGAAGAACAGGCCAACACTCATCTGGGCAAGTTCCGTAAGATACAGCATGAATTGGATGAGGCTGAAGAGAGAGCTGACATTGCAGAGTCTCAGGTCAACAAGCTGCGTGCCAAAAGCCGCGATGTGGGACCCAAGGTCAGTAGTACTGTCTTTTCATTCTTGTTTTTATCCATATATCCCCATATCTTTAAGTCATGTTCAAATAATCACATCTAGCCAATTCCATTGTTTTCATTTAAAATAATTATAAAATTAATTTTAGTCTAAATATCAAAATAGAGTACTTTAGTTTTTAAGAAATATAACAGTTTTAGAATCCATAGATAAATATATAATAAATAAGACACGAAAATGTATAAATATAGACTTTATTAAAGGTTTTGGGGGTTAAGTTAGTGTGTAAGTAGATGTATTAGTCCAGTTTATCTAACATATAAGAGGACAATGAAATTACACTCTGTCAAGAAAAATAATGTATTATTGTATGTATAACCAGTATTTTCACTGTATATAGTATTATTTGTATTAATGTAAGTAAGTGATTTCCTGACTTTATTGTAACCCAAAAATGCTGCAATTGAAGTTTTGGATTTCATCTCCAGTAGTGTAACTTACATTAATACCTTTTTTGTAGCTTGAGCTTATATACTGTACAGTGTACTATTATCCATATGATCTAACTCTAAATATATTTCACATTCTATAAATATTTAAAAACCTCACCTTGTTCTTGGACTAGAGTAACAGTATTGCTGAAGGCATGCGGTAAAACAGACATTTTCACAATTTTCACATCTTTGATAAGTATATAAGATGAAATAAGATTTATGGAAGTAATACGAGATAAGATATAAATCAGATGAATTCCAGTGTATTGTTTTCGTCAAGATTAACTTCTCTCTCTCTCTCTCTCTCTCTCTCTCTCTCTCTCTCTCTCTCTCTCTCTTTTCATTACAGAGAGGCTTAGACGAAGAGTGAAACTTACTGACATCCATCTGAGAGGTTTTGGATCTTCCAATAGTTTTGTCCATTCTTTCTCCAATGTAACTGTAGAATAAAGTAAAAATGCATTCAAAATAATGTGCAGTCTTTATTCATTGCATTTCTATAAAATTACAATTTATTATTCCCTTTGGGTTAGTAGAATTCCGGATTTTTTTTAAGCGTACCTCAGATTTCTTCTCTCACTTGTGGCATTTGTTTGCCATTACAATCTAATCAAACAATTCAGAGGTATAGGCATCTTAATCCATAGATTATAAGAGAAACAAGCAGGCCATCTGATTAAAACCAATGTATGTCCTTAGAAATATACATGGATGTGATTATTCTTTTGTAGTTATGATTTTAGACTAAGACGTAATCTAGTTAATTGATGACTGTAGTGCATGTGGTCTATGAGTTTACAAAGCACTCTGTTTGCACATGACTGCACTGCAATGAAAAAGTATTTGCTGCACCTTTGATGTGTTCAGAGACATACAATTTTTGCAGTTTCCTTTTCAGTATTCAGACAAACAATAGTTAAAGCTTTAACCGAAAGCATTAAATGCTAAAACTATTAAGGAATGCAAAAATTCCATTCCTACCACAATAAAACTTTTTGCAGAGATCCAATCTCCTAAAATAGACGGATAAAAATGTAAATTGAAACAATACTGCCACATTGTGGTGACACACATGTACTGTGTGTATATACACAAGTATATTGTATAGGCTTGGTATTCCTAGTCTCTGAGGTGTGGTCAGAAGACCAAAACATAAACCTCTCTTCTAATATGAACTATTCCAAAACCAGAAATGTTTTCTTTCTTCTTCTTCTTTCTTTCTCGTCTTGGTTATTCCTTATTAACCAAGCTTAATACAAGATTACATGTATTTTTTTTTTTTTAGAAACTAGTTAATTGTGAACAAAGTCTTGAGCTGTCTTGTACATGTAAACCTACAGTATAGATTACAGGGACACTGACTGGGATCTGAGATGCCCTTATGGGTTTAACCAGTATTAGATACCTTATGATTTATATATTATATATTCTTTGTACTCCTTCCCCTACAGAGCTCATTGGTTCTTAACCCTTGAGCTCCCTTTAGCAATGAGCTCCCTTATAATCTAGTCTTGAACCACCAGGCAGCGCCATCTGATTGCGTATGATTGTATGGTTCTTTTTTTTTGTCATTGCTGTGTGTATCTCTTCATTAATTATTTCTTTATGTTTTTGTGTTGTTCTATGTGCCTTTTAACTTTAATGTTGTCCTCAGGTTTCAAACACACACCTTGTTGTGCCAGCAGTGCACATCATATGTGTGTGTACAGTACAGTCACAAAGCGCTAGTGATTTCTGTCATTTTGACCCTGAGGACATCACAAGGGTTAAGACACCACGATCTTACCATACTGATTGTGTCAAGTAGTAGAGCAGGGTCGAGCAGTAGAGTCTTGAATGATTTTACTGTACAGTAGTCCATTACAGTATTTGGTAATAAACATTTCCTGAGAGAAAGATGTGAGGAGTAAAAAACAAAACACAATATTGTTTTATAATACAGTCCACATTCTATTAGCTTAAAATGACGTTTTCTCCTTCCTTGGCACATGCCAGCAGCAATATAGCATATCATCGTGAAACCATGTGTTCATCCAAAAAACAAACCACAAATAATAGTCAAACTAAGCGCATTTATATCACTGCTCAGCAGTTATAAGCAAAGACAGGTAGATGACACTAAATGCATCATGAGTTCCACCGATATTAAGACAATGGCAAACCCTCAATGGTTCACTGAATGAGAGGAACATGTTTAACACATTTGACTGCCCTAAGAGTGTCCCCACCTGTTACCCCTCATCCATCACAACAATGCAGTCTGAGGTTCAGATATATGAGAACCCTCACAAGCTGCCCTTGATCAAACAGATCTAGAAAAGAATTTCACAGGGTTATCTTTGTCCTCGAGGCCAAAGGGAAGGAATCATTGTCATGAGAGCAGGATGTGAAACCAATTGGGAGAACAGTGGTGAGTGATAATTTAGAGTTGCTGACCTTAGCCCTGAGCAGACAACAGCTGCAAGTCTTTATTTTCAGAGTAACTTTCTAGAAATGCATTTCACACTGTCCTATGACTGACCTCACTTGAACTAAAGCATTATATTCTGAATATGTAAATCAGAATACATGTTGAAAACTAAATATTTTTTCAAATGTATTTCATTATCTTG
This sequence comes from Aphredoderus sayanus, assembly GCA_027564795.1. Classification (NCBI taxonomy): domain Eukaryota; kingdom Metazoa; phylum Chordata; class Actinopteri; order Percopsiformes; family Aphredoderidae; genus Aphredoderus; species Aphredoderus sayanus. The sequence continues at coordinate 5,490 of JAODUG010003356.1, forward strand.
CTCAATCAATAAATTAGCTGATCAACAAAACAAAACAAAATACTTCATAATAACATGTGGTTGTATCAGATTTTAGTCACCTGACATTCGGTCACAATCCACCTAGAGAACATCCTGAAAATTCTTAATTGCAAATCATATTCACTTGATATCAAATAGCCGAGCTCATCACCCTTCCTTGCCCTCCCCTTTGCTTTGTGCTGTACCACTATACAAATGCGTCCTCGCCTTGTTTGTCACAAGGTGAGAGCAACAAATAGCAACACTACGCCCAACCCAAATAAGAGAATCCTTTTTTAATGTGCAACCTTTCCCTGAAATTCATCCCCATATTTGGGTGACTAACAACCTTTATTAATGGAGAGATGACAAATATAGCACTCATCCACAGAGCTCATCACTTTACTTACACAAGAAAGGAAAGGTTGACTAAGGTAAGGGCACCCTTAAGGTAAGTTGCATCCCAGATGAATGAGATGCAACTTAGTTTGCTGTGTGTATTTTAGATTTCCTAATGCTGCATAAATTGATTTCAACCTTTAGAATTTTGATTCAGGGGGCACATTCATTGTGCCCCCTGTTGTGATGTTCTGTTGTAAATTCATTTGTAGCTGAACTATTGTATAGAATTATGATTTGGTTTATATTGCTAGTGTACTGTGTACTGTATTTCTGATCAATTGAAAGATCTGTCCCCAAAACTCCTAAAGATAAAATAAACACTGTGTAAATAATAATAAAGAACATTTGTAGGACAATACTGTACATTGTCTATGTCTAATTGTTAACATTTGTTTATACTTGCAAGCTAACATTGCTAGAATTGCAGTGGATTTTAAATGCTTAATGCCGTTTACACAGATGTTGCATACTCCAAATTCCATACACTCCTAAATCTATATCCATTACTAATAAACTTACATTTTAAGCATAATAAAATGTACAATGTCTAATTTAATTATACCAACAATATAATGGATTAAAGAAATTCTTATTGTTTCCTTATACTATCAGCACCAGCACCATCTGTAATTGTTTGTTGAACAATTTCAAAAATGGGCTGCTATGGCGGAGTTTGGGACTGCGGCTTCTTATCTGAGAAAGTCTGACAAGGAGCGCCTTGAGGCCCAGACCCGCCCTTTCGACATGAAGAAGGAATGCTTCGTACCTGACCCTGAGGTTGAGTACGTCAAGGCTTCCATCATCAGCCGTGATGGTGACAAAGTCACTGCCCAAACTGAGTTTAATAAGGTATTCAGAGCTCAAAAGCTATATGAGTGATACTAACTTCAATATGTGTTGAATAAAGGGTTCTGTATAAAATATTGTATTTATTTATTAAAAGACTGTGACAGTGAAGGAGAGTGAGATCCATCCTCAGAACCCACCCAAGTTTGACAAAATTGAAGACATGGCGATGTTCACCTTCTTGCACGAGCCTGCAGTGCTGTACAACCTCAAAGAGCGTTATGCAGCATGGATGATCTATGTGAGACAACAGAAATATGATGACCATTAAGTGAAATCTTAGTAATGGGCAACATACTGTATGCAATTTAATCTTATCTTTATCATGTAGACCTACTCTGGGCTGTTCTGTGTGACTGTAAACCCTTATAAATGGCTGCCAGTCTACAACCAAGAGGTGGTTGTTGCCTACAGAGGAAAGAAGAGGAGTGAAGCTCCTCCTCATATCTTCTCCATCTCTGACAATGCCTACCAGTACATGTTGGCAGGTATTCAATCTAAACTAACATTAATTTTGTCAGTACTTTATTCATGCATCAACCAATGTCTTGATATATAATTACCTTTGCAGACAGAGAAAACCAGTCAATCCTTATCACGTAAGTCAAAGAATCATAAGAATTGTGTACACTTAAAAGAGAAGAATTAATTATATGGATTTTAATTTCTGCCCTCTATTTACCAAGTGGAGAATCTGGTGCAGGAAAGACTGTCAACACAAAGCGTGTCATTCAATACTTTGCTAGCATCGCTGCTGTACCAAGTGCAGGAAAAAAAGATATAGCTTCTGAGAAAAAGGTGTGTAGAAAATATATAAAATAAAAAACACAAAAACAAATCAAGTAGATTATGTAAGAGGGCACACCTTAACCATCCCGCTGTCCTAAGGCATTGCAGCCAACTACCAGAGGGAGCCAACCGCAGAATTTCATATGTCTGTGTTGTGGTTGGCGCCCACTACTGGCGAGTGCACTGGGTCATTCTGACCCATAGGACAGTGGGAGGGTTAAGCCCTTCATTTTCCAATATATAAATCCCCAGACAATTTATTGTTTTCAGACTCACGTGAGTCTTTGTTGACATTTTATTCAAACAGGGTACCTTGGAGGATCAAATCATTCAGGCTAACCCTGCACTTGAGGCATTTGGTAATGCTAAAACCATCAGGAATGATAACTCCTCTAGATTTGTAAGTGCTCAAGATCAGATTTGGTAGACTATTACATATAAGTGATTAAAATCTTATACTCATCTATATACAATCTTATATGTGAGTGTTTTTTTTCTCTAAGGGTAAATTTATTCGCATTCATTTTGATAACCGTGGAAAACTGGCCTCTGCTGATATTGAAACATGTAAGTAATAGTGACTTCATGAAATACAAATCTAAAGACTGCTATTGAAAGAAATAAGACATTTTATATCATACAGTATCTTTGCAGTGTTATATGGACATACATTTCACTTAAATTGACATAGGAAATTAAAACCTTTCAGAGGAAATTCATATATGCTCTCTACAGAATGTACTGTAAGGATACCTGATATGCAACAGTTACATCATGGTATAATGCTTGTAGTGCACTAGTGCTTTGTAACATATTCAAAGTAGACTGCTGTAAACACAATATATAGAAGTAATATCTCTTACAGACCTCCTAGAAAAGTCTCGTGTGACCTTCCAACTCAAAGCTGAGAGGGACTACCATATTTTCTACCAGATCTTGTCTCAGGCAAAGCCTGAACTTTTGGGTAAGTGCTAGCTCCCTAAGCTATTAGCCAATAGTTTAGTAAATTATCATAGACAAATATTGACTAAACTCTACACTCCTTTTCAGAGATGCTTCTCATCACCAACAACCCATATGACTATGCTTTCATTTCCCAAGGAGAGACAACAGTAGCATCCATTAATGATTCTGAAGAGCTGATGGCCACTGATGTGAGATGAATGTCAATATCTTTAGGTCAAATATACAACTTGATATACGGGCTACTGTATATGTACTAATATCAATGTGTGTATCTTATTCAGGAAGCCTTTGATGTGCTGGGCTTCACACAAGAGGAGAAGAATAGTATTTACAAGCTGACTGGTGCCATCATGCACCATGGTAATATGAAGTTTAAGCAGAAGCAAAGAGAAGAACAAGCGGAGGCTGATGGCACTGAAGGTTGTGAAACAAGAAAGCAACATAACAAGATACAGTGCATGTCATTTTCCTTGAAATATTCTTAAAAAGGAAACACTATCACATTTACTTTGTTAGTTGCTGACAAAGTTGCATATCTGATGGGCCTGAACTCTGCTGACCTCATCAAGGGTCTCTGTCACCCAAGAGTCAAAGTTGGAAATGAGTGGGTCACAAAGGGACAAAATGTTGATCAGGTATTAGACAGGACTTTTTGGGGTTGTGTTGTGATTTCCAATTGGTCCAGCTTTTCAGTTTTTACAGTATACTGTATATTCCTTCTAAGGTGTATTACGCTGTTGGTGCACTATCTAAGTCAGTGTATGAGAAGATGTTCCTGTGGATGGTGGTGAGAATTAACCAATCACTGGATACCAAGCAGCCTCGCCAGTATTTCATTGGTGTGCTTGACATAGCTGGATTTGAGATATTTGATGTACGTTTTGTGGTAGATTATTCCCTGTAATTTTCATTTGATGCAGACACGAAAAACAATAATTATTGCATGATTCTATTATATTACAGTTCAACACCTTTGAGCAGCTCTGCATTAACTTCACCAATGAAAAACTGCAACAGTTTTTCAACCACCACATGTTTGTGCTGGAGCAAGAAGAATACAAGAAAGAAGGCATTGAATGGACCTTCATAGACTTTGGCATGGATCTGCAAGCCTGTATTGACCTGATTGAAAAGGTCAGAAAAATAATATAACAACCATAAATGTCCATGACCATAATTACAGTTTACCCCATTTTATCTTCAGTAAACTTCTGTTATGTTTTCCAAATAGCCCATGGGTATCATGTCCATCCTTGAAGAGGAGTGCATGTTCCCCAAGGCCAGTGATGCCACCTTTAAAGCAAAGCTTTATGACAACCACATTGGAAAGTCTGCCAACTTCCAGAAGCCCAGAATTGTTAAGGGGAAAGCAGAGGCCCATTTCTCCTTAGTGCACTATGCCGGTATTGTTGATTATAACATCAACAATTGGCTAGTGAAGAACAAGGATCCATTGAATGAAACTGTCGTTGGGCTCTACCAAAAGTCTACTCTCAAGCTTTTGGCCATCCTCTTTGCAAATTATGCAGGGGCTGATTCAGGTATGCACTTAAAAACATGTATACCTAGTTCAGTACAGTACTTTTGTTTTTGATACTCTATAGGGACAGTAATACTGTATATTCAGTCTGAATGCAATAACTGCTGATGTTTTTCTTTCTTAATCTCTCTCAAGTGGAGGCTAGTGGTGGCAAGGGCAAAGGTGGTAGTAAAAAAAAAGGATCATCTTTCCAAACTGTGTCTGCATTACACAGGGTGAGGTCATAATGAATGATGTCCTATTAGTCCTAAATATTATGAAAATGTGTTATGAAAATATCTATAGCAAAAGACTGCATATATGGTGTCTGGCCACAGGAGAACCTGAACAAGCTGATGACCAACTTGAGGTCTACTCACCCTCACTTTGTACGCTGCATCATCCCCAATGAGACCAAGACTCCTGGGGCCATGGAGAACCCTCTGGTGATGCACCAGCTGCGCTGTAACGGGGTGCTGGAAGGCATCAGGATCTGTAGGAAGGGCTTCCCCAACAGGATTCTCTATGGGGATTTCAAACAAAGGTCGGAGTCTGAGATAAATGTATCGCAAAATGAAAATATTCGGCTTTGTAAAAATATTATTGCAAAACTAAAAAACTTTAAACATTTTAAAGATATCGCATATTGAACCCAAGTGCCATCCCAGAGGGACAGTTCATTGACAACAAGAAAGCTTCAGAGAAACTGTTAGGTTCTCTGGAAATAGATCATAACCAGTATAAACTAGGGCATACCAAGGTAAGTACTGATACGTTTGAAAAATTAATCCTAGATATTTTTTAGATATAATACTGCTATCCACTTCTCTGTAAATCAGGTGTTCTTTAAAGCTGGCCTACTGGGTCAGCTGGAGGAGATGCGAGATGACAGACTGGCATTAATTATCACCAGGCTCCAAGCCCGGTCACGTGGTCTTTTGGCAAGAATTGAGTTCCAGAAAATTGTGGACCGTCGGTAATTCTTAAACAAACTTACACATAAACTAACTTACTCATACTCTCCTACTACTCAATTCTAATTACATGGGCACACGAAAAGAAAAAGATTTAGCAAAAAAATCCCATATCCTTTCTTCATTAGAATTAAAGAAAGGATGAACAGAAATTACTTTCAAAGTATAAAAAACATTTATCATGAAATAAACTGCAATTTCATGAAATGTTGAACAACATATAATAGAATGTATTTTCACAGGGATGCACTACTGGTAATCCAATGGAACATCCGTGCCTTCATGGGGGTCAAGAATTGGCCCTGGATGAAGATGTACTTCAAAATCAAGCCTCTGTTGAAGTCAGCA
>JAODUG010003357.1:0-11333 GCA_027564795.1 Aphredoderus sayanus
TCAGGTGTGTTGGAGCAGGGAGACATCTAAAACATGCAGGGCAGTGGGTCCCGAGGACCGGAGTTGAGAACCCCTGCACTAGACACTTTGGATCTGATAAATTACTAAATATTAAATGTGGGTGGGAGATTATTATTATTTCACGTTACAATGTTTTACACCCCTCCCTATAATGGAGCAGGTGTTTTGTGCTGCGTTTGCAATTTGTCATGGTTAGGAGAAACATGTTTTTGATATGACAGTTTGACTAGCTAACAATTTAGCTTTCGCTACAGCTATACAAACAAGATATATTTATACTGCTTTCCCCCCATCCCCTTGCCTTCATAGCCCAACATAAAAACTACCAAAAATTAAATGGATGGCTTCATGTTGGGCTTTAAATCCCATAAATCATCGTTCTACACCAAAGGAAGAAATGCGAGCTGACAAAAGCCATTGTTAACTTGGTGCGCTGCCTTTCGTGATGAAATGCAGACGTTAAAGCCTTGCCCAGCGAGCTGAGGAATGGGGCATGGGCTGCAGTGACATCTGTTTTTAACACCACTTGGTCTTGGAGTGGGGGGGGCTGCCTCACAAAGCAACTGCCTGGAGCACCGGTACCTGCCAGGTTATGGACTGTAGACGCATGCACACACACACACACGCACACGCACACATGCACCCGCACGATCCTAGCATTAACGTTTAATTAGCATCAAAGGGCTAAACCCCATGCAATAACCATAAGCTGTGACATTTGTGGCAAGTCAGAGAGATCCCTCAGATGACCCCATGATCACACGCTGGGGTGGGGGTGGAGGGCGTGTTGTGTTTATCAGATGCTATTACCTGATAGAATATTCAGCTGAGCTCCATAATTCTGTAGACACTTCTTTATAAAGGATCAGGAGGGAAAGTATGACTCATTATTGTTTTTCACTGGTTTTCCATGTTGCCATGACCAAGACGTATGGTAAAAACATTGGGGGTGGCTAGGCTATTTCATAGCGAAATGTTCATAGCTTACTGTGTATTTATTGTTACAGTAGCTCTGAAACTATATAGTTGCTATTATTTACTGTCAGTAATATCACTTTAAAATGTTATTGTTCCGGGAGTTGGCCAAGCACTAGTGAACATGTGTTTGCCAGCGCTAATCTCAGCTGGCAAAGTTACAACCTTGAGGCCCTCAAGTATGACTTAGCTTTGTCTCCTCATCAGTAGGCACACAATCAATATTGTACCATACCTCCTGTCACCATGACAACTGCCCAAGCTGCATCAATAATTTAAAAAACGATACAAAATGAAAGTGGAGCATTAGTTTGTCAGGATACTATAGATTTAATACATTCTATAAAGGAACTATGTATGATCTTGTCTGCCACTAGATTTCAAAATCAAAATGCTATATCGGCCACACACACACACACACGCGCCCACACACACACACACACACTAACATGCATGGGCTGGCAGATTGGCTATGAAAACAAAGAACAGAAGAGCTTGGATTACAACACAGACAGATTGCTCAATGTAATTTTATGCATTATTACTAGTGATGGGCAAATTAACGCGTTATTATTGCGTTAACGCAGACAATTATTTTATCGTGCATTAACGCAATTTTGTCCATGAAAATAAATGTTTACATTCTAATGTTCTTTGCTAAATGCTTTGATAGACACCAAAAGGTGTACAAAATTACATGGGACACATGGGAAAGTATTGTATCTCTACAAACCTCGGATATGATTACAGTAAATTAATAGGCCTATTTAACAGTGGTTTGGCCACTGTTAAATTAAACTGTTATTAACAAGATTGCACTGGCATTACATGGCACGCTACTTGCCCATATAGGACTAACGCGATCTCCAAAACATCTGAGATACTGCCTTAAGTTTCGGCTGAAGTACTCCTAGCCAAGACACGGGCATTCGCATGGTTCTTTGTAGCCTATTTTGTTGTTTCACAGTACTCTGTGTGTAAACTAGCCTATTACAAAGGAAGACACACATCCCTGTCAGTCAATGAGTCCACCCTTACTTTTTTATTGCCGACATGAAACTCTTGTGGAATTATGTCTGAACATCTAAATATCTAATTTCCATCTACTATATTAGATGTAAATGGTTGACGCACTTGGTGTAAAAGGCCCTTTACACTTGCTAGCAGTTTTTTCCTTTCCCGGGGAAAGGAGCAGGGTCAGGGGGTGTTATTTGTTTCCTTTTGAAATGTGGGCTTGTAAAGCCCTTTGAGACTGTAATGTGATTAACCCTCACACTGTTTCAAACCAGCAGAGGGTGCTAAAGTCATATGTCCGTGTTGTGGTTGGTGCCCTCTGCTGGCAATAAAAAGTTAGTTCTGGGTCATTTTGACCCACAAGACAACGGGAATTCATTATTGAATTGCACGTAACAACGATTAAAATTGTTTAAAACCTTTAAATATGCTGTTTTCAAACGCCTTTGTTGCTAGGTTGGCTGTAGAAGATTTTCTTTCAATACTCTTGCTGACCAAAACCTGCACCTGGGTCCACTGGCAACAGTCATGCAAATCCATTCATCTCTCTAATTTTATTTTGCCTTCAAATTGATGGAGCATATCCAGCTCGGAAAAAAACAGTCCTCTTTATTGTGGAGTTACGTGTCTGAACAGGAGTAAGGGCTCATGTTGATGTGTGCCAGCAAGGAGACAGAGGAATGGCAGCAGAATAGATTCTAACCACCCCCCCCCCCCCTCGCCCCCAGCCCCCACCACCTCCACCCCACTGAGAAAATGAGTGGAATCACAGTATTTTCCACCCAGCTGACACCAAGACAGATGGAGCCAAGCGGACACCGCAGCGCAGTCCCGTCTGAAACCATGGCAACACCGCACACGTGTCAATGGGAAGCCCACAAGGCCAATCGGAGAAGAGAATGCTTAGCCATTTATAACTCCCTGAAGGTAGATTCATGGAAGATGATGGCAGATTGAAGTTGGTGTTGATACGGGCACTGGGGTCCATCATCAAGCCCATGGAATATCAGGAAGGATATAATAGCCTGCCTTCTGTATCCTGAGGGCAGGACTTGATGTATTTTTAAATCAGAGGGAGAGTGGTGTGTCATCACTGCCTTTTTGTAGTGCTGTAATGCAGAAGTTGGCACCGCTAGGTATTTATGTGCTCTATGTTTGATGTCGGGCAGAAAAGCCTTTCCCAAAAACATTCACCATAAAAGCATATATTGTACTATACTTACGGGAAATATGCTTCAGCGCTTGCTCTCTCTTACATGAATTTAACATGATGCAGAGTTACTAACACCTCATAACTTGTATGAGTTAGTTTCTTCAAGAGATAAAATTTCATGAGCCTTACTCATACAGTATGTCATCTTCAGATATAATTATATATTTTTTGTTTTTAGCAGTAGTAGTTCACATTACAGATGCACCATTGATTGTGACATTCTGGGATGATACCAATGTTTAAAATAATAATTTTGTTGATAGTCGATACTGATGATGGTGAAATACTCCGACAGGGCTAATTTTCTTATATGAGGGCACCAGCTGGTTTCCCTCTTATACCATGCCAGAGTCTTGTCCAGCCAGTGGCTGTGGCGATTGGTGGTATGGTATCATAGTACCACCTATTGTATCTTCTTAAATTTAGCATTAAGCCAGCACAAAATTGATGTGACAACAGATTAACATCAGCCACTGTTGCCATTGTTGATCGTCATCTTATTTGCCAATTGAAGTCAACAGGGCCAATATCAGCAGATATCGATGTATTGCATGGCATATACTGTTCATACACACTAATATACATTAGCCACAACATTAAAACCTGTTACTGGTTTTAATGTTGTGGCTGATCAGTGTATCAGTACATCCCTAGTTCATATCAGTTCACCCTTGGCAATGTAGAAACTGTAGATATATTTCATAAATAATAAATAATCTATTACATTAATAAAAAAAAAGAATAGATTGGTATTACCTAAATCTATTTTATATTCTGGTAAGCCTGCAGCCAAAGTAAATGTAATTAGAAACCAATCGCGTCAAACATGATCATGTCATCTGCTTCTGTTAGGAAGGCACACGGTATAATGTCACTGCCTAGTGGGGGCAATGTAAATGTCACCAGCAACATACTGTATGTCCCCATTTCAAAGGAAAGGGCAAAAAAGGAACACATTGTATTGCAATGTTGAGCTACAGTATGTTGAAACGGCTGATATGCTATTGTTTTCTTATCTTAATGGAAATTAATTTTGTCAGCACATTACAATGGTACAGTAGGTTCACGACTGAGAGTCTGAACGTCTTTTTGCTTTTCTTTGTGTTGCATATTATGTCTTCTCTTAACATTTGGTAATAATAGAACTACTCAGCATTGCCTTTTTTGGTAGAATTGTGTTTTACTCAACAGTACTCAAGTACTAAAGTTATATATATATATATATATATGTATATATATATATATATGCAGAAAAGCATCCCCAAAGGATGGTGTTCTTGGGGTTGTACTCATCCTTCTTCCTCCAAACATGGCGAGTGGAGTTTAAACCAAAACGCTCTATTTTTGTGTCATCAGACCACATCACCTTCTCCCATTCCTCCTCTGGACCATCCAGATGGTCATTGGCAAACTTCAGACGGGTCTGGACATGCGCTGGATTGAGCAGGGGGGCCTTGCGTGCGCTGCAGGATTTTAGTCCATGACGGCGTAGTGCGTTACTTATGGTTTGTTTGAGACTATGGTCCCAGCTCTCTTCAGGTCATTGACCACGTCCTGCCGCGTAATTATGGGCTGATCCCTCACCTTCCTCATGATCATTGATGCCCCACGAGGTGAGATCTTGCATGGAGCCCCAGACCGAGGGAGATTGACCGTCATCTTGAACTTCTTCCAAATTCTAATAATTGCGCCCACAGTTGTTGCCTTCTCACCAAGCTGCTTGCCTATTGTCCTGTAGCCCATCCCAGGCTTGTCCAGGTCTAAAATTGTATCCCTGATGTCCTTACACATCTCTCTGGTCTTGGCAATTGTGGAGAGGTTGGAGTCTGTTTGAGTGTGTGGACAGGTGCCTTTTTATACGGGTGACAAGTTCAGAGGTCTGTAATTTTCACCATACTGTAGCTACACTTCAACTGTGAGAGATGGAATCTAAAAATAAAATCTCGAAAATCACATTGTATGATTTTTAAATAATTATTTTGCATTTTATTGCAAATTAATATATATTTATATTACCTACCTACTAATAAGAATTCCGGCTCTCACAGACTTGTTAGTTTTTCTTTAAGAAGCCCTCCTGTTCTCCACTCCCTGTTTGAAGGCGCCAACGTGTTGTGACTGGAAGGTGTTGTGATGAAAGATTTTAAATCTTCGATCACGCAGGATTTTTGTATGCCGAGTATGTGAGTATGCGAGTATGCAAAAAGGATGGTTACTCAGTGTGTGACATCAACTGCTGGATTCAGGGTCGTGAATTATAGAGTGAGAGGCACCATGAACCAAACCACATCATTCTGCAGCGTCATGCAATACACTCTTGTATGCGGCTAGTTTTTCAGGTGTTTAAACTACAGCAAGATAATGACCCAATAATGATAAAGACCAAGCTATGCCAGTACTACCTTTGGAAAAAATAACTAGATTGTAAACTTAAAAACATTCACTAGACTTAAACCCCACTGAGCTGGTTTTGGATGAATTTGACAGAAGAGTGAAAGCAAAGCAATCAACAAGTACCACACAATTATGGAAAGCAGAGAACTTTAAGACTATTTGATTTGATTTCCATTGTAGAAACAATGCCACGAGTGTGTTCAGCTGTTATGCCAAAGGTGGCAACTTTAAGTCAAAAGTTTATAATACAGCTTGGCTTATAAAGGAATTTCATCATTTCTTTAACTTAAAATGTTCATTTGTTCTATTATTTCATTTCAGAGTACAGTGACCCATTGAACTGAATGAATTTCAATAAAAACCTGGAAAAATGGGGTGTACAGTATATAAAATAATTAGTATGGATTGGAATTGGTCAGACAATGCAGAGGTGTCCAATATTATACCGCCACCTTACAGGCATCTATGCCTCTGATTATAATACGGTAAATAGTGTTACGGTTTTTGTGCGTTGATTCATGTATTTTTTGAGAGAAACCTAAAGTATCTGTAATATTCAGGGGTTTTAATGTGAATATAAAAATTTCGTATGATTCATAAATGATTGTTGTACATTACAATATGAGAAAGAAATTCACTAAATTCACCTGTCACACTTAATTGTTATGTTTTGTAATAGTCATTAGTTTTATTATTTTTATTATGCTGGATTCATAACAATAATTGTATGCCATATACCCATTTTACTAATTATTTCTGAACATTACATAACATTGTCCTCAATTGGAACCTTCATGTGACCCGTATTACACATTTAACAGATTTTTAGATTAGTGATTTTGTCAGAAAGCAGTAAACAGTATATTGCTTCCTGATGTGTTTGTTCTACATGATCCAAATACCTAACTCACTGTATTTTTCATTCACCCTCTCTTTCACTCCAAAAGCCATCATCACAATTCATGCGTGCAGACACACTGGCCTGAGAAGATAACCCAAATCTGATATACCCCGTGTTGCTTCTTAGCTTGCTACAGCCAAAACCTCACACAGCACACACAGCCCCCTCATACCCAATCTATCTTTGTGTGGAACCTTAACACTCCCCCAACCAAAACAACCTTTCTTTCTAATCTCTTTTCCAGCATTGTGCAATGCCGATATGTCCTTTTGATGTGGCAATTGGAATGTCTCTGTTATTGGGGAATATCTAGCATTTAAAGATAACTTGTGTAACAGGTGGTGTTGTGTCTTTGGTTGAAGGAAGCCAACTGGTGAAGGATTGTATCCGGCATTATGTAGTAAACATGACTGGCGTCTTGCATCGGAGATTGTGGTGAATAGTGGTGAATTTGTCTGTCCTGATCTTATAGTCTTGTCACGCTCATGGCAATGCGCTGGCAGGATTAAAAGGTATGACACCGTAAAAACTTGAATATTACCCACACAGTCATTGGCTGTCTCAGTAACTAGTGGTCTCGGGCAGTATTTTACCCACAGACTTATCAAGAATATCCCGAAGTCTCTCGGGTAGTCTTGTCTGTGCCTATGTACAGAGGCACCTGTTAGTTTTGCTGTCTGCCTGAGTGGGCTGGAGGTGCCCCTGTCCGCCTCCACTGGGCCTGGGAGACTCTGTCATACCCCTAATGAGAAGTGGACATGACATCCTCTCCAACCACAGCTACTCTGTGCAGTCCCATCAGCGCCAGCCTCTCCTTGTTTGCATTCGTTGATAATGAGGGCTGGATGGCTAAAGACTTAGATACCAGGCAGATTTGGAGGCTGAATTTTTGATGGGTAGACTGGTCAGCCAACAGCCTAATACATTAAAGCAGCATTAATCACATTAAATATTCTTATGACCGCCATCAGGTGTCGCTGAGCCATAGTTTCGGACCTGAGCATCACCAATGCAGTCTGTTTTCATTAAATAATTTATCCTGTGTTGTAAAGCCTGGGCAGTTCTTAGTGCCAGCTATGCAATATGAGGTCGCCAATCCATCTGCTTACCTGCTTTCCATTTGCTAAATTTAAATGCTAGCTGCCTCAAGGCAAACTGGTAAACGTACAATGTCGTGTGAGATGGTTGGGCACTGGGAGTTAATTACAGGTATCTGAAGAGTTCTCTGTTGCATTTTTGGTTGGTAATGATTAGCAAAAACAATAACAACAAAAGGCAGGCTTGTGCGTATGCTTGAACTGGCATGACCAACTGAGGCATTTACTGCTTGGTGGGTATGTAAATCTTTTCAATGTGAAGGAAAGTTGGAATTGAAAAAATCCCATACCATATAATTTTTACAACCATCAATCTGTCCTCATAAAATATCCCTAATCCCATACAAAGGGTAACGTAAAATAGTATATTTTATTTGGCATAAAACACACTCCAGAATGCTTCTCCACACAGTAATTAAGCCTTTGGGTACATTAAGAGTTGACTGTCATCTTTAGTGGATAAAGAATCTGGGCAGAGAAGCTCTGTATGCACAGTAATTGCAATGTGGATGAGGAAAATAATAACATCTATGATTGTGTAACCACTAATCAGCACTGTGAAGTTCTTAGCATTACCTCTGCTTGAAAGGGCTGAATTCCACTTTTCATGGGGTTAACACACTGGTAAACATTGCTTATCCACTTGGCATTGTAGGTCTAATGTAATAATAAGTATTGGCGAAACCACAGGGGTGGCAGGGGTGGAAGCTGCAACCCTAACAATATGTCTTGCCACCACAGTTGTCAGAAGTATGTGCCTGCTATAATATATTTATATTAACTTTTACTGAAAAGTAATGTAAATGTTCTTAATATAGTTGATAATCTCCTTGATAACCCGACCTGTTTCAATATTATCGAGTCACCCCTACTTTATAAAATAGTTTAGTTCCAGCATTCTACTCCCTCCCAGTGAAAACACGTAACGACAGCTCAAAGGATCGCATTTAAGTGAATCACATTGCGGAAAAAGGTACTGCTACACATTTACTAAACATTATAAAAAGTGTTATAATCTTGCATTAGTAGCAGATGTTTTTTATAATTAAGTCCAGTCGCTAATTTAATGCAGTCATAATTTATATTGTTAGTAGTTGTTAGTATTGCTAGTAGTAGATTAGCTCGCAAATTTGCAGATAGTGTATAGCAAGCTTCCCATAACTATACCGTACGGTACTATGGGCCATCATTGCCAATAATTCCTGCCAACTATAGCTAGCAAAGTGGCGTCAGGTGGCACATTGCTATTTTATAGGTAATACTGATCTATTATAGCTTCAGTGTATTCAAGTTTAAGTAAACAAAAACTGATAGTGCTGTTAAAATATCAGATAAACTACTATCAATGTTCTTTACTCAAGAAGAAACACTAAGTCTGTACTACCACGTTTCTATAATTGTATGATATTGTGGCGTTCCGAGCCCTCCACTCTCACTAGCACAATCAAAACAATAGGAGGCGAGTGTATTCCAGAAAAGTTCTCTATTTATTGTTACAGAACTGGGTAACAGGGCTGCACCCACAACAACAAGCCCAGGAGAGAGCACTACGCCCCACTTCCTCTAGAATCCTTTGTCCCTCCCCCCAGGAAAGTCCCCATACCCAATAGGATTGCTACACTACCGTTCCCCCAGAATCCTCGTCCCCGAGGATCAAGTCTCTGAAACGTTCTGGTCTCTGTCTCTGGTGGCGCGAGGCTGCATGCGACCCAATCTCGGCAGAGGTGAGGAATGCTGATTGTCACTGATGGTTGGCACAACTACTCCCATAGGCCATTCAAATGTTGCTGGGGCATTGCACAGCCCAAATGGCATGGTCCTAAACTGCCACAGCCCATTCCCCGTGGTAAAGGCTGATTTGGGTCGGTCTTCCTCCGCCACCGCGACCTGCCAATACCCAGACCGAAGATCCAAAGTAGAGAACCAGGTGGAATCCCCGACCAAGTCTAGGGACTCACTGTTCTTCTGCCACACCGCTTTAATCGCACTTAGGATCTGTGGGGCAGGAGACGGAAGCTGTGCAGCAGATCCAGAGGGTAGGGATGAAGGTACTGGGTGAGCCACTGCAGTTCCGAGGACTTCCAGACCCCTGGTTCACGTCTGTTTTCTGAGCTATGATTGGGGGGTGGGCAGAGAGAAGCCAGATCTGCAGTGTCGGGCAACCATCAAGGACCACTGTTCCCCTCTTCAGATCCAATCTTATCCCCGCCCTTCTCATAAAGTCCAGGCCTAGCAGGCATCGCTCCTGCAGCTCAACCATCCATATTCGGTGGTGGAACTGCTTGCCAGCAATCACAATATCCACCCAGGCTGACCCGCCCATGAGAGCCTTCTGTGTTGGGGGTACCAGGCTGGGATGCAGTAGGGTCGCAGTGGAGCCGGTGTCTAGAAGGGCGTCCACTTTTTCTCCCCCAATTTAAGGTGAGGAGGGGCCCATGGGCCGCACATGCACACACACACACACTGCACTGGGCCCCAACCGTTTCCCGGCGTCTATGGTTTCCTGACAGTGGTGGTGTCCAAGGAGGGGCAGTTTCTCCTCCGGTGTCCCTTCATTCCGCAGCACCAGCAAGTCAGGTGTTCGTCCTGGTTTACATTATCGTGAGGAGGCCATTGCCGTCGGCTCTGGGCAGGGGTGATGTTCGGCAGAGGGCTAGAAAGTTGCGCTTGGTAAGTTTGGTGCTGTCTCGTTCCCACTGACTGGCTCTCTCCCAGTACTTCCTTGATCACAAGAGCCTTCTCCAGCGCTTCCTCCAGTGTCTCTGGCCTTGCCAGGCGGACCTGCTTTAACAGACCCCTTTAACCATAGTTGAGAGTTGGTGCCACAATTTGCAGTTACCATACTTCACAGAGACTTGACACCAGCAGCTTGTGAAATGAAGAATGAAATCAATGTGCAGAACGGGGTCGTCTCTGTCATTTTTCCACAACGTAGCTGAAAGGGTAGAAATATCAGGGAGACAGTAGGAGCACAGCCTTGTCATACTCTTTACTGACTGTCCGCTGTGTCTACTATCATCTATAAAGGTATCTCATTCCCCTTGAGTAATCCAGATTTTTATCAGCCCTTACTGTCAGGCCTGGATAAAGAATACATTATAATAAATATTTCAGTCACTGGTTGGGAAGCTAAACAAACCAGTGGCAACAATTGCTTGTAAAGAAGTAACTGAGTGCAAATTTGCTTTTTATCAGGCTCTTGGCAGAATTAAAACTTGGATATCTCTTAGACGGCAGAAAGACGCTCTTTTAACCATATTTTAATCTCTTTACATGTGTGACTCTTGTGAGAGCAAGTTCTAAAGACAGGAGCGCATACACACGGATACACTTCATGAGATAATTAATAAATGTCATAGATCAGTGTTCGGACCCTTAACCATGTGCATTCCTTGGCAAACGTGGAGCTAATGGCGGATCCTGAATCCTGAATGTCATCAGGTATTAGCGGTATGAATCAATAGCATCAATAGAATCAATAACAAATATACTGTAGCGATTCTTTTCATATAGTGCTATGATTTTCAGTCTTAGCTACAGTATACAGTAAATACTGTATTATGTATCAGTCACTCCAGGATTTCGTGGAGTTCTTTTGTGAATATTGTTGTAGTGTTTATCAATAATTGCGATTACGATAACTTAACCCTCGTAATGTACTCCGGGTCAAAATGACCCAAATCACTAGCTCTTTGTGGCAGATAGAGGGCGCTAAACC
>JAODUG010003361.1:0-11331 GCA_027564795.1 Aphredoderus sayanus
CACACAAATCATACACAATCAGATGGCGCCGCCATGTGGCTAAATGCTATATTACGAGTACATTACGAGGGTTAAGCCAGGCAAGTAATTATCTCGCTGTGAGAAAGCTGAGCTCTGGACTCTCTCTCTCTCAAGGCCACCGTTCAGTCTGTGCAACGTCCGGAACTCAATTAATCCTTACCGACAAATTTTCCCTCTGTTACGCCATCTTTTATTTCATAGGTAGAGATGTAGGTTGTCAAACTTGACCTTTAAAATTCTGCTATCGTGAACACATCATGCCACTTTAAACCAATTTCACATTCGTATTGTACTGTAGACTGTTGATGTCTGGATGTGTATCAATGCACCATGCAAATCATGTTCCTCTATTTGTTGTTTCTCAGTTATTTTTTTCATTGCAGTATTTATAATTCTCCATGTCCCTTTCATTATTTGGCAGTTTTCTAGACAGCAATATTTTATACGTTCAATCTCACATATTTTACCTTAGATTCATTTGAATGCACTTACGATTTCTTTTTAAAGCTGTTATGACCACATCTTTTGTTGTTGTTGTTTTGCTCAATAAAGAGTGTGGACTCAGCTGGTCAAGAAGGGACAAAAGAACAACATATTGTATATATCGTAGTGAAAACCAGAATCAACATTTATTGTGTGAACACTCTGGAAAGACCTTGTATGACCTGAAGTGATTTCCTAGTCAGAGAATGAAGTGCACATTATAGATTAATGATGGTTAGTGACATGGTGGGTAATAGCTGATGGCCAGATAGAAAAGAGTTTGATCTTCGGTAAAATTGAGTTCTTAGGAAATGGGGAAGACTATCAATGACTTACATATCCACATATAAATATTAGCCATGCTATATAACCATTTTTATTTGAACAATAGCAATTTTGTTTTTGTAAAATGTACAACAGCCCCCAAATACCCACAGTATACTGTAAGTTATATATGATGCCAGTGTGGGCTCACTCATCTCTGCTGTCAGCATTTAAAGATCAATCGCTTGCCTGATCTCCTGTAAAGCTTTTGTCTCCAGCTCATTCCGAGTTCAAACACATTGCGGGGTTTGCAGTTGATTTACATTGAAGAGCAGTGTTCCAATGGCATCATGAGGGAGCTTTGGTTTTTGGGACGTCTCTCATCTGGACAACATCAAGTACTGTATGCATCAGCCACATAAGCATTCAAACAAACAAGTTTTGACACTCATGGAAGTTTTTAAGTCGACTCTGCCCCTCTGACCGTCGACTTCACCACAGACGTTTGTTGTTTTCCAAGCACTACAGAAAGGCTTAGCATTCCACAAATTGCACCATATCTTGGTGCATAGACCTCATTTCATTGCAAGCCAGGTGCTGCTGGCTGATGTCCAGACTTATAATTCATCAGTGGTAGCAGCTTTGAACAAGAACTGTACATGGTCTAACCTCACCTTATCCCTTATAAACAATATTCCCTTCTTATTCAAACCCATTTTCTCAATAAATTGAAATCAAAGTGACGTGATGCCTTTATGTATGTTAGCATTTTTAAACACAGGTTTCCCACTGGTCATGGAATATCATAGAATTAAAAAGAAAGTATATTCCAGACATGGAAAGTCAGGAAATTTGAGCATTTGTGGGTATAATTAACATCAGGGAATTTTGTTTGCAGCATGTTTCAGCATGATTCATGGCAATGTAGTTGCCATGAATCAAAATATTACTGGACGTGGTATTACATTTTGAGATGTCTCATCAAATCTTGAAATAATTAGTCTAAATGTTTACATGAGAAGTTCCAATACGCAAAATTTCATCACATTCCTTTTAAGTTTATCATTGCCACACAAACATTGTTCTGGTGGCCTGTTTGATCCATTCTATCTAAGTCATGGAAATGTCGATTTTTAGTCTGTGAAAGTCAGAGTAAAGTCAGGGAATTTGACTTTTAACTTAAAGTGGGAACCCTATAAAGAAATAAGATCAACTATGAATTAATGTGTTAAAGGTTGTAGAAGTCATTCACAGTTTATTGGGTTGGTGTGTGAAATCCTTCACCAGCTCATGTGTTGCCAATACTGTCATGTGCAAGAGCCTCTTACAAAATGGTAATGGTAATCTATAGAGAATTGATTATCTTTAATGGAGGCAAAATAGATTAAAGCCTCAGCTAAAAGCATGCAGCAAAAGATCTAACATTTGAGTGTTTAATCTCACATGGTTGAAGAAAGAACAAAATTCCAGGCCATTGGTCGAAGATTTAAAGGTGTTGGATCATCTTTAACTTCACTCTGATTAAGCACACAGGGAACAATACAAATAAGGTCATACATTTAAAAAATAAATACAATATTTAAGATGGTCATATACAAACATGCAAACAGCATTGTCTTAAAATGTATGATTACTCTTCACTAATGCTCTCAATGGATGTCTTTATAACCAAGTGTATCCTGCCTTGTGTCTGAAGGACCAGCATTGACTAGTCTTGTTTGTCAACCTCCTCTTGGTTAATTATAGCCTTTTCCACAATGGCTAAACAATGGACATGTTTATTTACAACTGTCCTCTCCAATTGCATTCATCAACGATGAGTGAATTGTGTGGTTGAAATGCAGTCATTAACAATGCATGCGGACAGGGTAAATGGACTCCCCATTCTTTTAAAAGCTACACTGTTGTGGCGGTTCACTGATCAATTCAAGGTATATCTGTACGTTTGGGACAAGTGTAGCACTTAAGCTTTTGTTTGGCCAGTCAGACAGGATGTGGGTTTTCAGTGGTAGGGCCACACCTGCAATAGTGCATTCTACAATAGACAACACTGCCCGATTTGTGACCAGACTTGCCCTATAAACCACTATTAAATTTTTTATTATATATTATATTAAACAAGTTGTTTTGGTTTGCAACTCAGAGAGCACATGCCATTGCCCCACATAGTTGCATACTGAAGGAGACAGTTATGTTTTAAAAAAATGAATAAAAAAACTGTGAGCTGGACAGCAGGCCTGTCAAATATGATATCTCACTAGTGAAAAAACAGAATTAGCCTAATGTCAAGTCGGTCTTCGCAGTGATTGTGCTTTTTCAGGCCACTGTAGAGTAATACAAGTGAAGTTTGGTACTTCAGAGGATGTGTCGCAGTTATCTTTGCCTACTCCCAAAGTTGAACATCCAGATAGATAGGCTGCCCTGAGCGGTAAAGCACCGAGCTCTTAATTAATTCCCACCGGTGGTTCCAGCGAGAGGCCGTCTTTCTTTGTGTCAAACGCCATTAAAGCCAACAGAATAGCGGCAGCAGGTGTCTGCAGCCGTCCTAATGTACGGTAGACACCATGTTTTCAAAGGGGGATCATTGCGCGGAGATATTGTCATTATTTGAGTTTTCCTACATGCTCTGTTATCTGTAATGAATTCGCAGACAATTGGGTGGGTGGGTGAGTGGCCAACAGGCACAGTTTTAATTGGAACAGTGCTTTGTTCCTGCTTCTAATATTTTATGAAAGGTCTACACTTTTTATGTCGTGTGTACGGTACTGTGTGTGAAAGCAAACAAGTTGTTTGCTTTCTCACCAGACATTTCATTAAGAAAATATATATCTATCCAAATATCATCTTTGTAATTGCAGTTACACATAGGCCTACAGTAAGTGTATACTGTATGCCGACTGTCATTAAAATACATTGAGGGCTGTTTAAGGTTATTTCGCCTTCAGTAGACATCACACATAAAGGATGAAGTAATTAAACTATTAAAATCCATTCTAATTAGGTTGTGCATCACTAACTACAGAAGTGTGTTTTTGGCTAGCTATACAGAACTTTCTGCAGGGTCTGTGAATATAGTCCAAGAAACTCCTACTCAAACACTTGGTCCTGTTAGTTCAGACAGAAGTTTCCAGAATAGAGTCTCTAAGCAGTAAACTGACAGCAAGCAATTAGCTGTAATAAACAGCTAGTGGTAAAAACAGCTATCTCCAGATGCCTCCTTAACAAACCAAATGCAGATCTTAGAGACCTAGCACTATGTTTGTGTGTGTGTGTATGTGTGTGTGTGTGTGTGTGTGTGTTTGTATGTTTGTCTGGATGTGTGTGAAAAGGAGGAAGCCAGTGTGTACATGTATAACCATGTGTATTGTTTTGATTGTGTGTGTGTGTGTGTGTGTGTGTGTGTGCGCGTGTGTGTGTGCGTGCGTGAGCACTCGCTACAGTAGGTCAACCAATGCTCCATAGAAACAAGTGTTTGTCTTCCAATAATGCAGTATATTATCCTTGTTAGGCAACGTTGACAGTGTTGGAAATCTAATTTCCATTTCAAGAAATGGAAATGAAATTCTCCAAATCAATGCGCTATTGTACAATGTTTCATCTGTTGATATACTTTACTTCTCAACAGTATCTACAGAGAAGCTCCCCTTTGTTGAATTGTGCCGCTAAGATCCCCTGGAATTGAACATCTGTTGTTTAGACTGCCTTTTGTCTTGCTGTAAAATGTCAACCTTTAGAGAAAGATCTGATAAGTGCTACTGTATTGTCATTAATGTTAGTGTAAAGGCATATGCTGTATTAACTCCGAACACCTGAATGAATCATAGATGTTCAGGGTTAAGCGCTACTGAACTCTGAAAACCTACTCTCAAGAGCCTCCATATCTCAGTATTAGGTTATGATGTTTGCAATGAATTAACCCCTTGTTCGCTGTAGCTGTGGGACCAACCCAAAAACCACACTTCTACAAAGCAAGTCTGTATTTTCAGGTTACTTGTGTGTTTTTTAAAGAGTTTACTTTCTGGGCTGCTTAAAGTTTAAATCTGAAATGTAAATATATTTTGAATGAACTAGAATAATGAAATTCAGGGAGCAGCAACCAGGTTTTTAGACACAACAAAATAAATGTTTTGATAAATACTTCTCTGTAAACTTACCTGCCTGAGGGTTTTTATTGAGGTAAGAAAGTTACAGTACATTCAAATGTACTAGAAGTGTAGTAGTGCATGAGTGTGGCTAATCTTTCCCTGACATTCTTATGTCAGTTTTGTGGCACTTGTTATGGTTGAACAATAGATAGTGCCATTTTTTCCACACTTTCCTTTGCCCTCCCCTGGTTATCTACATTTCCAGATGTCCTACAAGCCTCCCTCCACGGCCAGCTGAAGCCAGACAGTATCTCTTATGGACTGGCAAGTTGGCGGATTACTTGGCAACCATGACAACAGGGGCTTATGACCTCTGTGTTCTGGGGTTGGGTTGGGTGGGGGTGATATAGTCTACTCTGAAGGGCCGGGCTGAGAGGACAGGGAGGTCAGCAAAGGCCAGCCCCCAGAGAGTTGGAGTTATTGAGCTTTGTACCTGCCATACTGATTGCCAACAGACAGGTCTTTTACCAGCAGAGCCACTGCTGCAGTTACTATAGCAGTGGCTCTTTTACTCCATTATGTTCCATCTTTCACAAGCGCACTACAGTACCGCTGGCATTGCTATCAGGAGGCATTGATCTCCCATCTCTGTGCTTGGCCAGGAATGAAAGAATAACACAGTTGCCGTCCTCCATTTCCTTCCTGTCCAACTATTTACAGGCCGGGCTTGAAGGCACTTTGGGGACAAACACTGCCATTAAGAGTCTCGGCCTTTGTTCCTCGTACAGGGTGACAAATGTCTTTGCCTGATGCCATTGCGCGAATGAGAGCTTTAGTATACAATAGTTGTGAAATGGCTGGAAGTCAAAAGGGTGGCATTAGTATGAAATGTATGGCTTTGTTGTCCAGAGGGACCACTCTGCCACTGTTAATACGCTTTCTCTAAGACACAATGGGTCTCCAGAGAAGGGGATGAGAACGTTCCAAAGGACGAAGTATAATGAAAGAGACACGCGGTATAAAGAGATGTCTGAATCAATCAGGAGTCAGTCGGTCTGCAGCGTAGCGCCCCCGGTGGACACATTCCTTTTTGGCGTTGACATCTGAAATACTGTAGGAACACATTTTAATGTGTGGCTCACAGTATTGTCTTTAAACTTCCATACAACTTGCCGTGACTGTACAGAGCCGTCTTTTCTTTTCAGGAGCACTATGGGAATACACCCCTTCATCTCAGTGCTTTCACCACCTGTGCCTCTGTCAGGATCCCCCATGCTACATTTCAAAGGCAGAGGTTCATTTTCCCTCAATTTGAAAAAAACTGCCTTCACCATTCTGTCCCCCAAGGACATTTTTATACAAGCATTATCAACGCAAATTAGCCATCATTGATATTAACATAGCATGATACAGGGTTTTCACCTTTTATCTCCTCACCAAAAAAGAGATTCTTCATTCATTTGTGTCCAGAGATGCCATTGTGGTTAATATAGAGTTCTATGTGTTGAAACCAGTGGTACAACATTTTTATTTTGGTTATTGTTATTATTTTATTTGGTTATTATTATTGTTGTTATAACCACATTCTGTGGTTATAACAACCTTCTGGTGTGTCAAGTTAATATCCTACCGCTTTGTAGTCTCGCAGAGCCAGCCTTTATACGTGTAAAGACACAGCATTGCCTAACTGCTTCTAAACCCGCATCAGGAGAGGTAACTTGATTGACACGCACAACCAACTACATAACTAAATTAACAAATCAGACGTTAAACCTATACTAAATAATTTGTCTGGCTGTTTGCAGGTCTTGTAAAAGTAGGCTTATGTGATTTGGTGCTAATGAACAGAAGAGATTGAGACTAGTTTGTATTTGGCAGGAACTGCTTTACTTTGCTATATCCTATTACAGAACTCACTCCCACCATACTGCACGCACAGTTGTGTTTTAAATATACTTATTGTAAAATGATGTGTGAATTATGTGTGAGCCAACAATACAGGCAATAGTTCATTGTCAGCTTTTAAAGAGTGTAGCTAGTTTCATTATTGAGGGAATAACATCGCTCCATCGCTCTTGAAAATACACAATGCCAAAGATAAGCATCTTACTCAATCCTATGTTGTGTGTCTACCGATGGCATGTTGGATAAGTTACAAATCGAAATACGGTGACCTTGCCCTATCAGAAATATCACCCACGTCCATCTGCCAGTCTAAATGCTTGCTCTTACTCTCTCTCTCTCTCTGTACTGCTGGGAGTCTCGCTCTATCTGACAAGTCTTTCTGGTGCTTCCACCTCTATCTGATTCCATCACACTGAGAGCTTTAAACCAATTAAACCCTTCCCAATTCAATCCCAGTGAGCTGACATTTCCTTGCGGACCCCCTGCCACTCACGTCGCCCCCCTCCCCCTTCCCTGGTCATGTGTGTTCATCTCCTGTGGTCCACTGAACCTGGGAGGAAGCTATCTGCTCATCGTAGTTCAACTCAAAGTTAAACCAGGATTTGTTTAAAACAAGCCAAAGGTCCAATATCTGCCTATGACTAAAACTCTCTACAGTAGGAACACCATTTCATTCTTTTGTTTCACTCTAAATGTACTCCCAAGCCTTCAATTACAATTACACTCAACAGATACAGATTGCTACATTCTCTTCCAGGACTCCAAAACCAGCAATCTAGCAGGGTGTTCAACCTCATCCAAAAGTCTGTTACATCCATTTGGAAGTCAGACGCCAACATCTTTCACTCTGTCTGTATTCAACTGTACTGGTCTAATAGTCCTCCAATGGGTTTACTGTTGCCTTTGGCTGCACATTGACACTAAAGGGGTGTTCAGTGTTCTGTATTACCTAACAAGAGTTTCCTATATATGTACCTGGCTTGTCAGCAACTGCCCTTTTCTTCAATTTGTGATTGTGTTATTGCCTGACTGCCTTTGGTTTCTCCTTATACATATACAGTAATTCCATCCATTCAAGGTATTCTGCTTGTGTTATTGGCTACTGTATAGTATTACAGCGGAGTAGGAGTAGGCCTATGCAAAACAAATAAAAAAGAATAAAATATTTTTAATATATTTCAATTTATTGTTACATAAACAAACTAGACACACAGGCTATAGCAATGACCCACATCTGCAAAAATATATTTTTTATTTCATTCCCCACATTGCTGCCTGGCAAGAGAACCAAATGTACCTCATTAGAAATCTGGCTGGTTTACTAATGAGGCCATTTTGCCAGGCAAGAAATGATTGGCAAATGGCTGTAGATTTGGTTAGAGTTTCAGAAAGAAATCTGGGCTAAGTAAATGACACATTTGATAGAGTAGGTCACCATATATTCTTTAGCGCTGTCCCTTTAGCTCTTCAACACTAGAACCGCTATCATTCAACTGTGTTAATGAATGAAGAATTACAGAAAGCACGTTAGAACAAGTGTCTACATTAAGGCGTTTTATTATTTTTTTTCATTTTCTGTTGGGCTATTTAGAAAATGTTCTCAGCATGACAAGTTTGTATATCATACAATTATAAACCTATTTTTATCACTGACAAAAGTTTGCATATCAAATCAACTACTGAAAGGTCTAGATTACTGAACCATTCTCAATTCTTTCAGCGCAAGCCCATACACTGACGACTGCAGAAGAATGGAAATTGAAACAGCCATCAAAGTTAAGGTTAAAATAGAAGCTTCTGTGGAACTATTAACAATGCATCTTGCACACGGATTTCATCAGTGAGTTATTGAAGGGTTGTGCAATGGCACATGCGCTTTTTGAAACAACCCTCTAGTTCAAGTTCAAGAAAGAGGCAATAATCCACAGGGCAGGTGATAGCCCGATACACAAAATGGAAGAGTGGCAAAGTACAGACGGGCAAGGCTAAGGCGATCATGAGAGAAGGTCAGTTTAACTTGTGGAAAACAAATGTACACAAAACTTGATGCAAAACTTAGTGGGGCTCAGCAGGAAACGAGGTATTCCTAATTAAAGAGTCAGAGCTGTATAGCAACACTGGATTATTTTTTCAGCACACAGAATCGGCAGCTAGCTAACTGTAGAGTAGATGTTACCTGAATTTGACAAAAAGTGTATAAGCTTACAATCTCTAACTGTAAGTGTACGCCAGGTTACTATATCATCATCATATTAGGTGTGAATTGAGTGAGTAAACCATTGAGTAGAGCTAATAAGAGTCTGGCAATGTGTTTGGACAGTATATAGGAGAGCACACCGTACTTATATCAAATGCTTTGAACTTCCAGACACACAAACATGCAGCAACCAAGCCTCCCAAAGCACTGAATATATGAAATGTGTCCAGTTGAGGGAAGGTGCTCAGTTTGTCTAAGCTGCTGAGATAATTATGTAACATGTCCACACAAATACTGCTGAGAGCTCATTAGTCATTCCTGTGGTTTGCTTTACTGCTGTGTTTTCTTTGGCTATGCGAGCCACCACAATATTGAGAATGCCTTCACAGAGCTAAACTGATTCTATTTTTAAGTCAATTAAGCAAATGTCCAAATGTTGGAATGATGAGTTTGGAAATTACAGCTACTTTAGATTTATGTCCAAAAGGAAGCCAAATTCTTCATGTCTCCATGCAACCTAAAAAGCAGTTTGCAGACAGCCCTTGTCATTATTCATAAATCGTGTAAGAGACAAATGTCTGAATTGACTTTAAAAATGATCATACACTAACAAGCGTAAACAATTATGACAGAATTAGGTACCCTTTATAGTCATTTCTATCCAGGCTTATGAATTATTATGTTTACAAGTTTATCAATGCAGCAGCAGTGAAAGATAAGGACATGTTTGGTCATTGTGCACACTTGAGGCTGCAGACAGTCAAACAATATACAGTACATGGTGGTAAAATAGTAAACAGACAAAAATACAATATACTGTCTGTATACAATATTTAGTAGTAAGGGGATCCTATTTAGCCTGGTGTAACTGGACCTCTGAATTACCTTTGAAAGGATCGGACAGCATTTAACCAATTGGAATTGGTACAACTGTTTGTATTGCTGCCTCTAGCTCTGTCACCATTTTGAAACACACGCATGACGTCAAAGTCATTGCACTTACCCCCTGTGGTCGAGGATTGTTCCGTCATCCAGGTGGCTGTGCAAACACTAAAGTAACCAGAGTCTCCAAACTATAATCAGCGAAAAGGCAAACATAATGTATACCATAAACATACTACATGGACAATTCCATATATAGGACCTTTTTAAATGTTTACCAGCATCAAACCATGTTGGTTGGATACTAACATATAGAATAAGCCTATTCAACTCCATTCTTTACTTTATTTGATACAAAAATTAATGCTTCTATGAATGTCTCTGAAAAAGGCAAGACCACACCAGTGAAAACATTAGCTTTTGTATAGAAGGTTGCAATATTTAAACCTTGATGCATTGTGGAATTACTAAATTCATTATTCAGTCCTCCCACACCATTTATTGTTCACATACTATTATGAAGTTAAATGTCTCATAATAGCCATAGTAAAGCTGCTCACGGTCAGGAAGACTGAGCATGATATCTTTGGCTTCAAAATATCATCTTAAAATAATCTACAACCTGTTTCCCTTTCCAGGTAAAATCCCCATCATTCAAAATGGTTCTTGGTGGTAGTGAGAAAATGTGTTTCAACTGTGTTTGAAATAATAATAGAAATTATTTCTGATTGTATAGTAGTAGCACTAATTAGCAGAACAAAGCAGAGTGCAGATACCTTTAGGATCAGGATGGTCTCTTGTGTATCACACACACACACACACACACACACACACACACCACCATACAAATCCAGGCTTTATCTAACGCATATCATCGCACACATGGACACGCACTATCTAGCACAAACACAACAAAACAACGCACACAGCCAATAACCAAACCAAGCATTTCACAAAAACACACACACACACACACACACTACACTTCCATAAACGCTAAACAAGGTAGTAAATGAAATCCATCACGTCCTGACATAAACAACAAGTACTGTAGACCTAGGAAATACTTCAGTATTGTTAAATAGAAATACCGACACTTAACTACAGGTACAATAACCACGCGCACAAACAAGTGCCAACCTACACAACATGGAATGCAGACATTCACGCTTTGCTTATGAAACAAACTACACTGTTCACACAGGGAGTGTGTGGGCAGCACAGATGTACACTGGAACTACACAACCTCGTGGAATATACCGTACTCAACCACCAGTAGTAGACGTGCCGTCCAAAAACATCATCCCCACGCTCAGGTCCCTATCCCACACACACACACACACATCACAAACAGCCAGCCACGCGTTGCACCGCCTAACTCTTAAGTCTGCGCGCTGCTTAGTCACACAGTATACAGTCTCTCTCTCTCTCTCTCTCTCTCTCTCTCTCTGTTACGCTCTCTCCCTCTCTCTCTCTCTCTCTCTCCCTCGCTCT
>JAODUG010003362.1:0-11329 GCA_027564795.1 Aphredoderus sayanus
TATGTATATATGTACATGTACGTGTGTATATATATATACACACACACACACACACACACACACACACATACATTTATATAAAAACAGTTGGCCTAGTTTTTATTTGTATTCTCATCTCACCTGTAGGTGGCGCCCATCTGTAGTGCCCAGGTAGGCCACGGTACGCCCATGAACTGGCACCACGGTGATGGAGGTGACTAAGGTGTTGGCTAGCTCCTTGTTCCAGTACTCCAGCCGCTGGACAAACTGGATCACCTCCAGGCGGTATTCGCCTTCTTTGCCCTCACGGATTCCCTCGTGTAGACCACAGTCATCTGAAGAACTCTGTTAGGGAGGCAATAGACAACAAAAGTGACTCTTTGATACTGTAATTAGGTGAGTTGGGAGTTTAAAGCAAGAAGCATGCAGTAGCATTTTCCTGGTTGCCGCAAACATGAAAATACCATTATATTTAGCACTTCTATACTATAAACACTGCTATACTAGATAGATGACATCAGCAAGAGTGGAGTACTTGCTAAAACCACCTATTATAATATCACATTGGACTCACCTATTGGGCTCATGGGGGAGGGTTAACAGTAACCCCCCTTAGCTAGTCTTTCATCAGACCCAGCTCATAATGGATGGCTGAGTGAATGCCTGATAGTACCACTATGCAAGCGCATACTTTACAAGATGAAAGTTATGCACAGCAGCAGAGTCCTTGGGAATCAGTGAGTGACATTCCACATTTAAACCGCAGTGCATTTTTGGATTTGGTCTTGACTTTACCTTCCATGTCAATGGCTAGATATGCATATGTACGTCTCATTTTGTTCTCTCTTACCACCTTCCTTCCTAGTTTGAACAGTTGCCTGGCTTTCACTACTGACTTTACTGTAGTTTGAAACCTCTTCTGTTCTCTAGATCATAAGCCTATACTGAAACTGAGACAGAGGCCCTCAGTTATCCCTTTCCCCTGTAGTCAAAACCTGATCTTTCAATGTAAAATGCATAACCTTAAAAAGGTGATCTAGTGTAGCCTACTTTGTACACTAGATTCTGAAAACACTATTCCTTCTTCCCCTGCTAACAAGTTTGAAAATGGGAAATGCAAATTTGAAACAACTAAACAATGCTTCTGAACTCACATTACAGGACATCAAGGAGCAATGAAGTGAATGCACCACTAGCTCTTTCCTTTCTCTTTACATTTAGTGTCATTTTGATGTCCAAGCCATATGTTACATTTAGCTTTTAAGGCTGATGACCTCTTCGTTGAGAAGCAGGCTTAAAAGGCTGAAAGTTAATGTCAACTTGAAATTAACTTCAGCCATTTGGCGGCCATTCGTATGCATGGTTTTACCATGGGATGTTCTAGTATAACTCACTTCTCACTCAGGCAGTTTTAGGGCCTTTACTCTTCTACCCACTGAGAAACATAGTAATAACCATTCTTAGATAGCTACACAAAACTACTAAAACAAAACTAAACCATGTTCAACATGGTTTGTACAGATGTCTGTGGGATCGACAAAAAAGCTGCATGCTGGCCAGAATGCCCCCAAATAAATTTCAAAATGTCAGCACAGATCTGACATGGTTTTGCATTGGAATGTGTTTATATTGCGATAAACCAGATAAACATATTTGTTATTATAGCCTATTAAACATAGGATCATTATTTTTTTACCGACCAGTGCTGCAGCTGCGTAGAATGAAATACTCAAAGACCCAAAACCCCTATAATTTTTTCTAAATAGGCAAGACATTGGAGTGTAAACCATAAGAGAAAAACAAAGCCTATAAATAACTAGGGCGTAATAAAATGTGTTTTTTAAAGAATTAAAAAAAAAAAATTTATCAAAACGCTGCATATTTTCATTATGGTACATTATGCAGTAGCAAGTCTGACAGTATGATTTTCTGTATTTCTTTCATTCCTCATACACAGGCAATTCTTGATTTAAAAAAATTAAATATTTGATTTAAAAGAATCAGCTTAACGCCAATGCAGTAGGCAAGGCCTAATTGAAAAATGATTACAAATAATTAATTAAATAATCTAGTTGAGCAGTTATGGGATGTCACATTGACTGAATCACTTTCTCCCCCTACCAGCTGCAGATCGTGTCCTACTACTTTATATTTTAACATGTAGCCTATTGTCATTATGGTAAAATTGGGTCCGTGTACTTTTTGGTCATTCAATTTTCATTTTAGAAATGAACATGCAAAAACGAAAAAACGACTGGTTATTTGATTTTGATTTTAATAATTAAACATCAAAAACGGAAAACAAGCCTTTTTTCGTTTTACTGCCTGGAAACAAAACACAAACCATGAAAATGTCACAAAGCAAAAAGAAAAGCTATCTGGATGGAAACAAGTGCACATCGTTGAGCCGAGACCACCCCCTCTAAGCGGTCTCGGCCGCTTGATTTGTTCCGAAACAGAGTGCGATTGCTGTGTTCACATATGCCCAAACGAACCGATTTTCAGGAGGAAATGCTCCACGTTCCAATTGAACTGCTCCAAACGAGCCAGGTATGAAAGCACACCAATTTGCAGACCACACATTTGGCCATGGCGTTGATTAGACAATATTGTTTGGCTGTGGCTGTTTTATTGTAAATTATGGCTTTGCTCATACTAATGGCTAACTCGTACTAAGCCAGCCACACAGGAAGGCTATGAGATAGCAATGTTGTTTAGCAGGTTGGTTGAATTGTGTATCCTGACCTTGATGTATTAGGCATAAATCAATTTAGTAGCCTAGTTGATGACTACAATTATTGTGTGTGGACCCAACAGTGGACTGAAATTTGGCAACCCGTGGCGCAGACGCTCTGAGGAGTAGGATGGAGGACGCCACCATTTTCTGAGGAAATGCTGCCCCCTAATGGTTTGGTGCATGTGGCCATTTAATACAAATAGCACCTTTTAAATATCTGAACATACGATAAATCTTTTCCCCCCCGTAGTGCATCCTCTTTTGTCCCACTTGTCAACAATCAGTGGTTTACAATAACTCAGAACCTCTCTTGCCTACGTTAATGAGACGCTAGCTAGCAGGCAGGTTGTGTATCATGAGTGCACTTGATGGGCATGGTCCCGTGAGGTAGACCGCCATGGCTCACTGGACTCTGAAGCACTTGCCTCACCTGATGATTCCAGTATAAAAAGGCCATGTATTCAATTAATAGGCACGTCAGGGAACAATCTTTTCCCCATGATCTATTGGTTGCATTGTCAGAGATTCATGACATGTATTCTGCTGACAAGGATTTTGTCAGGCTCAGTTATATGCTGCAATATTACACCCTCCCCCCATCTCTTGTTACAAAATCTTCCCTGTTGAATACAGTCATTTGCTTTCTAGGGTACCTGGAGTGGAAAAACGGCTGCAAAGACACCTGCACCAAGTCACTGGCCAAATGGTAGACAAGATGAATGAATAGAGAACAATGCTGCCTGATTTGATAGACAAGTGAAATGTTTTCATCAAATCACTTTTTAGGCCATCAAATCACAAATTGATAAATGCTGTCTTACAAGCTAAAATGATAACTGAAATATATTTACCAAATGCACATTTATCAAATACATCTGAATGTGAATTAAAACCTATCAATCTACTTTCAACTCGTCCCCCTCTATTCCACCTACACCAAACCTATTTCAATACCACTCCATACGATTCAAACCCTACTGCTTAGAATAAACATTGATTTAACACAGAATCTTTCTCTTTTAAATATTTTAGCGAGCGTTCCACATATTCGACATCGCACTGAGCATTTTCACAATGTTTAGCTGCAAAACATGCCATGGGGCATTTGAGAAATCAAACACCCTTCGTCCCAAACTTAACCAGTAGCCATTGTGCCCCAAAACAACAGCCTGGCGATAGAGTTTCGCTTCATCGCTTGGCTGTTGTGGGGCTCCATGCCTTGTGGCAGTGTCAAGAGGGGTGTGAAAGGAGATCTGCGTGGCCTACTGTCGCTTTCATACTCTCACTGTGATCCCTGGGCTATGCCTGAGTATACACACTAATGCTGGGGTTATGAGCACAGACAGGGTTACTGGCACAAGGGGCACAAAACCTTTGCTAATTAAGGAAAATAGCACACCCAAAGCTAGTTGTGCTGCCACACTCACTAGAATAACAGATCTTTGACCTCCTGATAGCCCAGCCAGATATGTGGATGGCTTGTCCCTAGGGTGCTTGGAAATAAATGTTTTACAGCAAGTGACATTCAAATGCATGGAATGCACATGTTTGTGTGGCAGCAAGGTGTGTGGATGTTATTTCACAACCTGACTCCAAACAGCCTGAATGGTCAGGGTTTGTGTGCATGCATGTTGGTTTTGGGTGTTTGTACTGAACAATGTGTTCTGTGGTGGATCCTCAAATCATTAGACAGTTAGGTGGAGGAGGTGAGGTTGACCCGATGCCCCCTGAATGCAAGGCGAGACAACCGATGTGTTTATAACAAGACAAGGAATGCACCCCACTCACATAAACAAACAGAACATTTGTTGTTGTTTTTTTGTTTTTTACATAATTCCTGGTTTAAAAAAAAGAGGTTTGTTATGGGTATTAATTTAATCTCTGCATGGGATACTGCAGTAAGTCTGTATGGCTCTACATTGCTGCATTGAAGTCTCATTATTTGTGTATTTACGTTGTATTGTAAGTACAGTGTACTGTTTGGTTTCCTGCATACAACTATTATAATGTAACTGCAATAACTACAGTACCTCTTAGAAACACCCCTCCCACTGAGACTTTAGCATTCCTTACCCCACCAAGTTCTCATGGGTTAACGTTTGCCTACATGCCACTCTTAACCCTTAATGTCTCCTCCCCTACTCCTTCCTTCCTTTTATTTCCCTCTACACAGACATCAGCACACCGTGGTTCCTTTCAATAGTCTAAATGCGGTCATAACGTGGTTGGAGGAGTAGTCTCTAAAGAACTATGTCTTTTCTAGCCTCCTTGTGCCCCTTTACATTGTACTAATTCACTTTAACTATCAGGACTGTGACAGAAAATGATTGGCCTCGTAGAAGATACACAAATGCCATTACACAGTTAAATTGTCTTCTAAGGTGAGGTAAGCGATTATAATAATTAGAGAATATCTCCTCACGGAAAGGAGAGGTGCATTTGTTTTGATTGCTTTTTTGTCATTGCTTTCCTTTAATGCTTAATCTAAAATGTCATCCCTGCATGTATTTGCCTTTCTGGAGGATTTCAAAACAAAAAATATTGCAAAAGGTACCACAGAGTACAAACTTCTGCTCTTTCAGAGAA
Organism: Aphredoderus sayanus; assembly: GCA_027564795.1. Taxonomy (NCBI): domain Eukaryota; kingdom Metazoa; phylum Chordata; class Actinopteri; order Percopsiformes; family Aphredoderidae; genus Aphredoderus; species Aphredoderus sayanus. The sequence goes on from JAODUG010003362.1 coordinate 5,303, forward strand.
CATTAATTAAATTAAGATTCCAGCATTAATTCTGCAAATCCAGACCAGGTCAAACTGACACAGTGGCCAAGGTTACAGCGCACTTATGAAATGAACCTGCTGAGGTTAAACCCTTTCATTCTCACATTTGGAGATCATACAGAGGAGAGATAAGATTGAGGGATTCATATGGAAAATATTTGCAGTGGCATTTTACATGGATTTGTAACCCTACTTACCAGACCCAAAATTCATTTTGTGAATAGGGTCTGGAGATGGTCCATTGGGAAGTGTTTGCATTTTATATGTTGTGCATTTGCACATAAAAGGTGAAGAAGTAGAGGGTGTTTCAGTCAAAATCAGGTGGCGCAGTGCCAATGTAACATAACACCAAATATTGCACTATCCAGTCCCTCCTGAATATCGCAAGCAGTTTTTGTGATAGTTTTGGCCTACATTGCCCAAATTCCAGGCAGCTTTTCTAAAAAATTAACATGCATGTTGCAGTGTTCTTAGGTGTATATTTGGAAGGAAATTGTGGGAGCAATAGTTTAGCTTTCTCTTCTCAATTATAATTAGACAGTTTATTAAACATTTAGAGCAATTTTACCACACTGTTCTGAGTGTTCAAAGTACCTTTGCCAAAAAGGCATACAGAAAAAAGATTAGCCTAAATAATACAAAAATAAACATTGAATGGATAAAATAGCTGAAGAGGAACAAAAATGGAATAATAATATTAAAGATAGAAGAAAACAATTGTGTGCCAGAAATACACATTGACACTGACACATCTTTCCCTTAACCCTCGTAATGTACTCAGAAATATCGTATTTCAATTGGCTTTGCTGTGTGTATTTATTTATTTATTTATTAATTATTTCTTTATGTATTTGTGTTGTTTTTTTGTTCCTTTTACCCTTCCTGTTGTCCTCGGGATTCAAACTCATGCCTTGTTGTGTCAGCAGTGCACATAATATGTGTGTGAGCTGTAGAATTAGGTTTAGTGCCTTCTATCTGCCACAAAGAGCTAGTGATTTGGGTCATTTTGACCCAGAAGACGAGGGTTAATCACATACGCTCGCACACACAGGGTAGTGTGTTTTCTGGAAGAAAGGTTATCAATTGATGACTTTTACTTATGTTCCACCACATGTGGTTCATCAATGCTTTCATGCAGAACCAGGGAAGTTCTGTATTTTTTGTTGGTCAATGTGAGATGTGGGCACATCTGCATATTTGCACAGAATTCACAGGGATTGGTTGAATTTGCGTTAATAGTTGCAATTGCAACATCGCGACATCCTAGAGGACTGACTATCATCTCCACCTGGTCAAACTACTACTTAGCACAGATACAGGTGATGTGAGCTAGATGTGAGCTTTAAGCTGCACTAAGCATAGGCTTAATCAATAATCTCACACCTTTTGTATATTATTGTAGCCTCCTTTGTAAAGATACATTACTGACTACTAAACTGTGGTATTATAATTAGAGGTGCCATATATGGCACATTTAGTGACCGCATCTCCTGAACAAGGACAGTTTCCTCCTGCAAGAACGTTTTCAGTCAAGCCAGTCTAGACATTCATGTTAATTCAAAACTTGGAAATTCGCCTTGACAGAGCTTTGCTTTCAAGGGAGTTTAGTGTTTCTATTGCTCGTCGTTGCCAAACCATAACTTGTACCCGACTATGATTCAACCTCAAGTAAAGCCCTGTCTCAGCAAAACAGTGTGACAATGAGTGACTGAAATCTGTTATTTTTTCAAAACATATTCCATTGTTTGCCAACTCACAAAGTACAGTAGACAAATGCAATATACATGTATCTAAGACAAGCTACCATCACGAACATCCACCCTCTGACTATTTCTATCTGGTCACTACACTGCGTCACTGAAAATCTGCGTGCCACTCATTGCAATGAATGACGGTCTGTAGCTATGTAGATGCCGGTGTAAATGCATGTTTAGGGTAATTCATAAATAAAGCATCCACAGTTTACAGTTAGTAGTAGTAGTACAGTATGTGGACTTAATGTACACTGAGGTAATTAGTGTATATACAGTCAAGTGTTTTATTAATGTTTAAGTAAAAAAAAAAAAAAAAAGTCAACTCAATCTGACAGATGGGTTTTTACTATGAACAACTACCAGATGACGTGCATTTATTTACAGAAACACAAAGTAAAGTAGGTGTAATTTAGTGTTTAATGCTTATCATTCACTCAAGTTACTCTATTAGCTTTAGCATTGGCGAATCCTATTGACTATGACTGTCAGAGCAGGGCTTCAAAAGGAAAGCTGTTCAGCAATGAACCCCTGTAGCCACTTGGCTGAAAATGTCAGGAGTTAATTACCATTCTTCACTGAAAAGTGAATGTTAACTTTGACTTGGGAGTATTTAAGCAACCACTAAGTCTAAAAAGATCTAAGCAGAGATGGTTTCAAAGTTGTGCTGCAAAAATAGCTTTTTTTTGTTTTACAGAATTCCTGCTTCCTAGTAGTCTGAATAATTAAATCCATCCACCGGTGCAGACACTTGGCAGAGCATTAAGCTCCTCAGCTTTCTCCCTTTGAACGCATTTTTTGTCTTAGTTCTCTGCTGGTTCTAATTTCTTGATATTTTGAAAATCCTTTTCTAACAGGAGATAGATTGAGGGAGATTTGCAGAAGAGAGGGAAACAGCCATTGGATATGCAGCCCACCATTAGCCAGATAACCTTGGGTTATAAACAGCGACATGTGTCGCAGCAACGAGCCACAGGAACAGCTTATCAGCGGACAGACCTCCTCATTTCAGCTCTGTCCTAGATGAGATGAGATCACTGGCAGCATTGTGCTGGCAGACCGTGTCTTCATGTACTCATAAGAAAATCTGAGCCAGGCTTGGGGAAATGAAATCTATGAGTGAAAAGTGGCAGTAAAAGAAGGGACATCGCCTAGCAATCAGCAGCATAGTGTAGGTTGCAAAGGAAAACAGTCTTCACAAAAATTTATTTTTATTGCTTTGCTGCATTCCCTTTCATAATTGTCTCCTTTGCTACACATCATGGGAGAAATGTAATAATGCACAGAAGCAAGACAGACAAAAATACATTTTAGTTATTGGGAGTACAAACCATCTAAAACCTCATCAAAAAAGCTTCTCCATAAACTATTCTAGTGTATTTGAAAATAGCTTGCATGTGGTTTTTGTGTCAAACCCTGCTGTTAGAAAAGGCAAAACCAATTTACTCAGCTTGGAGAGGAGTGAGTTCTGTGTTAGTGCAACAATGCGATATTGTGTGACTTTGTCACACTTAAAGCTCCTGGAAGTTGGCATCTACAGTATATTCAAAGTAATATACTGCCCCTCCCCCATTCCCTCAATTTGTTTGAAATCACACAGAAGTTATATGAGAAGCACACTATGACTTTGTCTTGCTGTTTGTAAGCACATACATTTATTAAATAGATATTTCGGTAACTAACTGGTTCAAGGGTATTGATATTTTTGTATTTGGTATTTGGCATTTTTGTCGTCTATTGTGCGATATCAGTAGTCTTGCTAATGTCTGCTTTGGTTAAAATGGCTAGCTTAAACAGTACGGTACTGTAGCTTGTTTTAGCCTAGCTTTAGATTTAATCTATTAAGTTATACTTTGCATGCGTTTCACATGACTGGAGTATGGAATCTTTTTAAATTATTGCACACAGCTAATGGTATTTTGAGAATTATTTTTCTACTTATAATTATTAACTAGATAAATGCTTTTAGGCTCTGCCAAATCAACATAGTTTTTAACTGCAAACCTTACTTTTATTGTTTTTAGTAGATGGGTTAAGTTTACCAATTTTAATATTGTCTTCTCTCTTATTGTCTGATTGATGTTCTCTTTGAAAAAAACGTTTTAAGCTGTTTTGTAAGCTTTACTGTGGCATTCTTGGCACAGCCTACTAACGGGCCAAATAAGTCATTTAACTTAAATACGTCATTCAATTCACAGAAAAACAACTGTCTTCTCAGGTGTGAGCTTGCCATTCTTTTCCAATCTGATTCAATGCATGTTCACCAATGCTAAAGATAATCTTAAATCTGCGAAGATATTGTCTGTGGTGTCCAATGGATTGGGTAGACAGCGATAAAAGCCATGCAAGTGTATGGGCAGGGAACTTGGCCGGTCTCTATTCCCCTTACTTCAGTACACATTCAGACACAATCCTTGGCTCCTATTGTATGGGGATCAACATCTGGATGGAAATGTTGGGGATCTAGTCTGTATTTGAGATGATGCCTTGCCCAGGAATGACATCCATTTGATACAATAGGATTATTGTAGAAGGCTATGCAGGCAGAGGTTTGACAGACGGAAGCCGGCAGTGGCAGCAGCATTAACATTAGGCACTGAGGGTATTGCTCAAGCAGACTTTATAGGGATGTGTGTGGAATCAACCTGTAAGCTTTTTAGGTATTGATGTGGAGTACTGCCCCTGACCCCTCCTATTGGGGCATACTCACAGCTGAGCAATCAATTCAGCTGGGTAGCAGAAGCTGGTACCATTGGGTACATTACGGGAGTACAAACCATCAGGATAGTCTCATCTTAAGCCTAGTGGTCTGGGTGTTGGTCTCCCTGCCAGAAGGTCGTAGGTTTGAGCTGCAGAGTTGCCCTAACTGTAAGCATCCTTGAGCAAGATGTCTGACCCCCTCACCTGCTCCCTGTAATACTCATTATAAGTCGCTTTGGATAAAAGTGTCTGCTGAATGACATCGGTCTCTCTGAGAGCTTAACCCTCCTGTTGTCCTCGGGTTTTAAACACACTATCGTATTATGCTAGATGATGGCGCCGTCTGATTGTCCTTTTCTTTAGTGTCAACGCTGTTTGTATTTCTTCATTTATTTATGTATTCGTTTGCTTTTCGTACATTTTTTTCGTGCCTCCAGTTTTCCTCAGGTTTCAAACTAACACCTTGTTGTCCCAGCAGTGCACATCATATGTGTGTGTAAACTGTAGAATTAGGTTTAGCGCCTTCTATCTGCCACAAAGAGGTAGTGATTTCGGTCAGTTTGACCCTGAGGACAACATGAGGGTTAAATCGATCACTTTAAATGTATTTTCATAATTTGAAAGTGTTAGTAGCAAACAGTTTCAACACAATTACATTATGTATATGTGAATTGCAGCAGGTAGAAGTTAGGCATCTTACTCAATACTTTATTGTAGTGTAGCTTCTGGTCATTGATCAAACTGGTCAATGTCCAGGTCAGAGAACCCAGTGGTGGTGGTGGTGGTGAAGTGGGTTATGTTCAGGTTTACATATTCTGCTTAGTGGTTGTATTTCATAAACCATCTGTTACTGTAGCAACTTCTTCTATGACACTTGTGTAAAACGAAGATCTGGTATTTTGTTTCATTAAATAAAGCAAAAGAAAAACTAAAGAAATATTTCATCCTTTAATCTTTGTGAATTTAGATAAAAGTAAAGAATCTACCAGGGTTTCTGCAGGTTTCACCTAGTTAAATGTAAGACTTTTTAAGACCATTTTAAGGCCAATATGAATTAAATTTAAGATCTAGATCATGACATCGAGCAAAGAAAATGCAGCCACAAAATTACCTGCAAAGTAAATACTGTACATTTGTTCATATGTAACACAGTACAGAACATAGGTTAGAATCATTGTTGAAAAAGTATGTATGAGTGCACTACATTAATCTGAGCTCTTCTCATTTAGTCAGAATCTCTTCAATGTTCGTGAGCTCATCTGATTTCTCCTTGCTGGCCCTCCTCCCACCTGAATGATTTAGCAATGTCAGAGTCCGTAAACATGGTTTGAAACAATTCCCAGATTTCCTCATTCATACATGGAATGTAAGACTTTTTAAGGCCTAAAATTTGAATTTTGAAATTTTAGACTTTTTAACCCTCATAATGTACTCAGAAATATAGTACTTGGCCACACGGCGGCGCCATCTGATTGTGCATGATTTGTGTGTTTTTCAATTGGCATTGCTGTGTGTATTTATTTATTTATTAATTATTTATTTATGTATTTATGTT
>JAODUG010003363.1:0-5000 GCA_027564795.1 Aphredoderus sayanus
GTGAGAGAGAGAGAGAGAGAGAGAGAGAGAGAGAGAGAGAGAGAGAGAGAGAGAGAGAGAGATTCAGAATTTATGTATTGGCTTCCATTATTTTTACAAGTTTACATTTTAAATTAATTCCAGGACTGGTAATTTCATTATTTGCAATTTAAAGAATGTTATGTACCATTCTAAACCACATGGCAGATGAATTGTATTACATCGAACATGCATATTTATTTCTATACAGTACATTGTCTAAAAATCCAAATTATATCTTTCTTTGTCAAATACTGACTTTCAGTTCAACCATAGCAATAAATCAATCGTTCTTGGTACACCTGAGTGCATGGCCTCATAAAGTAACTTTAAAGCGAAATTGGAACAATAAATCAATCAATAAAACAATTTAAATGGAAATTCTGCATCTTTTTTGCAACCTTATTCTCAAATTCATGAATTTAATTGGAATTTAACAATCACATAAATTCTGAAGGGTGCACAACCCTTGTGTGTGTAATAATGCAGTTCTCTGTTCACATGGCGTCAAAATGGAACCGATGTGCTTCTTGTCTCTTCTCTCGATCATCCGCTTTCTGAAACACACACACACAAACACACACACACATAAAGCTTGAGGTCAAAAGTCATGGTTCACAATCTCATGATCCTGTGTGTGGTCAGCATACATTTACTACTTCCCAACACTATTTTACCGATATCTTGCCATTCGAAATAATAATGTTCCATAAATTCCATAAAGCAAACTTTTATGGGTAATAACATTGAGTTGACAAGAATGACATTTGATGAGCAAAGAAAAAGGAAACGTCCGAATAATAACTGCTAGTGTAGACTGACGTGCTTAGAACAGCTGAGTTACGGCATGGGAGGCCAGTGTTTATTTCTTTGTGAAAAACAAAGACAAACACAAAGAAAGAAAAAGAAGAAAGGAATTCCAATGGAATTGATCACCATATTGCCTTATCAATAACACAAGATTTTAGTGAGCAGACAGATAGAGGTGAGGCAAGATGTAACTGGAAAACATGACTCCTTTAGGCACTGAGCCCAAGTTTTAATCTTGACAGCTGTGACACCCTCACAGCACCAGGCAAACTGTAAATGACTATTTTTGAGTCACGCTGCTTTTAACAGATCCATGCCTTCTCAATGTTGGCTAAATTAAACACATTACAGCCAGAAGACAGGGTGCACTCTGCAACACACAATAAATCAATGTTTTATAATACAACATTTTTCATCCAGAAGAAAAGCAGCATGTTATTGATTGATGTTGTGCTTTCTCCCTTCCCTTCCCTTCCCTTAGTTGTGTTTTTGGAGCGCCATGCGCTTCCAGGGGGGCAGATGGATTGCTGTGAATCTCTTTCCTATTGATAACCAACTCCCTGGCTAGGATTGTCAAACGGGGACAGCATCCAGCCGTCCGCTGGAACACACCACTGAAGCAGCATTTCATCGACTGGCGTCCATCTGCTGGAGGTTCTAATGACACGGTGGTGTGTGCGTGTGTGTGTGTGTGTGTGTGTAGATCTGTGACAACGTTCGAACTCATAGTGTAGTGATGTTATTACACGTTTTTCCACTGTCACCTCCGTTTCTTGAAAATTAGGCTTTCAGTCCTTGCCAAATGCCATTTCCAGGGCTTCCTCTCTAAACAGATGGTACAAAAAGCAATTTTTTCTGTGACAGGGAAGTGGTACCATAAACAGGTGTACTGCAGGAGCTCTGTCTGAACTCACTCTTTATTTGCCATGTACAGCAGTCCACTGCATTGATGTATACATTATATAGTGCCCTTAAAAATTCCCACAATGCAACAGAAAATGTAGTGGCCAGCGAATGCTTTGTCTTTACAGTACACGTTCCAGTAGAATGTACATACACCCATATTGAGTTTTATAATGTAGGTGAATGAGTGAATAAGGCACATATTTAAAGCAAGGGAACATTACTACATCTTCCTACATCTATAAACCCCATAGCTGTCATGAATTATTTTCTGTGATGTTTAGACCGCTTCTTTTATTCTCCTGTGAATTTAGATTTGATGGAGTTATGATGCAAAAACTGTATACTCAAAAGAAGCAATCATAAAGAAGTTGTCTACACCACAACTGTCACACCCTGAACTGTGGAATTGTCTCCACTGCCACCTGTGAGTCACCTGTGGTGTTGTCTCCACCTCCACCAGGTGTTTTCAATTTCCCAATTGTCTTGTGTATATCACTCTGGTTCTCTGGTTCACTCGTTGCTAGATCGTTTGTCTTGTGCTCTCGTTCCGGTGTTTATCTTCCCTGTGTTTTCAGTCTTGAGTTTTGACGTTTGCCTGGGTTTTGGACTACGAGCCTGCCTGCCCCTTTTGTACCGTCTCCATTCTGATACCCGTTGCTGACTCCACCTGCCCTAGTTGCAGAGACTGCCTGGCCCCTTTGTAAATAAATCTGTTAAAACCTTTGTTTTTGCACCGTTTCTGTGTCCGCACTTGGGTCCCGATTCACACACCGTGACAACATCTGAGTTTGGGAGATCAATCAATCAAACGGGGTCTGTTCAGGCACACACAGTTCTGAAAATAGGTCTAATGAAGAGGTCTAATGAAAGGTGGAGCCAGCGATGCTAAAGAAAGACTGTTGGTATTTGAACCATACACTGTCTATATAAACGGACAAACCCTCTGTGACATCACCCTTAGGCTTTCTCAAGTACCTGACTCCGCCTGTAACTCCCCCCTATCCATTATAATGGGATAAATGCATGGCTAACATTCTTCACGTCCTTATATTGTAAATGGGGGGGACGGGACCCAACAATATACTGTCATGGATGTACACATGAAATATAAAGAATATTTTAGCAAAGGGAATACATGGGTTAGGAAATATAAGGTTTTTCAATTCCGGGATTCCAGTATGGAAACCCTATATATATATATATATATATATGTTTTTGTATTTTGTGTATTTATTTGCACTGTAATCCTATCAGCAGCAGAACACTGCACTGTATTGCAATGTACTGTACCAGCGCCCAGTCAGCGAAACAGTCAGTCTTCACCCCCCCTCCCACCCCCTCCCCCCCCTCCCCCCCCACCCCTGTGCCCTCCACTGACTTTGTTATTAAAACCGAAAATACCAGAAGCCGCAACACACACAAATGCCAAGTGTCCATCATTGGGCCTGCTGACCTTATTGGTTACTGCACCTTGAAGAGGAGGGGAATGGATACGGTCTCTGAAGGACGTTGAGGGGTTGCCTTACAGTCCTTTATTGCCCTCCGCTTGGAGCAAAAGGTTACATTAGCCTGCCTGAGTGTGCGTTCATGTGAGTGAGTGTGCACGTGCGCGCGTGTGATTCAATCATGGAATGACTGCTGTGATCGGGTTGGCGCTTAGTAGCAGCTTGATAAGACCATATCTGATGTTGCAACCTCTACGATTTGAGATTTCAGTCTAGAAACTCTTCATTCAAATGAGGTGATGAGAATAACAAGTGATGACAATAAGTGTCAATCAAATCATTAGCAGGCGATTACAACAAACCTAGACCAGACTGGTCCCTAGTTAACCTGACACGCAGTTCCATGCTTGGCTGGTGATTGGATGAACCATCTGTCTATCCGTAGGAACCCGCCACTGTTGTTTTCGAGTTGCTTTCGCCGTCGTCACACCTAAACCACGCCCGTAGCGTCCAGGGCAACGCTGATTGGTCACCTGTTAGATATACCGGACAGGAGGGAAAGGATTGCTCGCCCCTCCACGCGGCGGACGCTGGTGCCCGGGAACAGAGAGGTCACAACCCAGCCTGCGTTTAGGAGACAACGCACGGGCGCTCTCGCAGCAGATGGCGGGCACTGCATTGCCCCGCCTGTTCATGTGTGTGTGTACGTGTGTGTGTGTACGTGTGTGTACGTGTGTGTGTGTGTATGTGTGTGAATCCAAGGAACAAACAGCAAAAAAAGAAGATCTTTGAGGAAATGTTTGTGTGCTCTCAACAATAATAAAGAGTGGATATGTAGATTATGCTCTGACTGTAAGCCATTACTGCGGCATCTGTGTGTGTGTGTGTGTGTGTGTGTGTGTGTGTGCACTGACTATTCTCTCCCCCCCCCACACACACGCATGCATCCTGGAGCTAGAGGGCATGTCCACGGTGGTAGGAAACAGCAGATTTGCCACGCTGCAGTCACAGTATGAAGCAATTACACCCGAGAATCCTCCCAGGTTATGGCCCTCTGTGTGTGTGTGTGTGTGTACGTGTGTGGTCTCTGTGGGAGGCTAGAGGACAGGGACACTGGGACCCATCTGCCTCTGGTTGTGACCAATCTGGTCTCCTTTTTCCCTTCACACAGACACACACACAAACACACACAAACACACACACACACACACACACACAGCTTGAAGCAGTAAATCATGTGAACAGGCAAATACTGACTGCACTATTCATTCTTTGTCAGTATATGTGCCTGTGTGTGTACGTGTGTGTGTACGTGTGTGTGTGTGTGTGTGTGTGTGTGCGTGTGCTGCGTCCTGACCTTCTCTTTCCAGTGGAGGATGCCGATGATGACGAGGATGAAGACACACACTCCGATGAGGGCGATGGCGGTCAGTAAGACGATATTACTGGGAGTCAGGTACAGCTTAGCACTCCAACTGTAGGGGAGCGAGGGGGAGAGAGAGAACAACAATATACTGTCAACAGTATACGTGTATTATACCATGTAGAACAAATTAGATTAAATTACCGACTCGCTATATTTTGGCACAGTATACAGTATATTCTAGTAGACAAAGCTAACATTGAATATGTCAGTGACAAGCAGAAGAGATTTGATCCTAATCTTATCCTAAATTAAATGTTTGAGAAACTAAATTTTTTCCTTTTAAGGGTCTATTTTTATGCGGGGGATTTGTTTTGTATTGTATGATTAAATAGAACCTGGCTGTGTGTCTCATTCACTCACTGACACTCACAAAAAACATGAACCATTGATAGGAG
>JAODUG010003363.1:7500-11327 GCA_027564795.1 Aphredoderus sayanus
AGCGAGAGGAATAGAGCCAGAGAGAGAGATACAGTAGAGAGAGGTAGAGAGCCAGAGAGAGAGAGGTAGAGAGAGAGATGAATAAAAAGACATGGGAAATAGCGTACAAGTGGAGACGCCAGAGAGAGAGGTAGAGAGCGAGAGAGAGAGAGAGAGAGAGAGAGGAGATGAATAAAAAGACATGGGGAAGACCATAGTGAGGGGAATGGCATCCGGCTGACAGTATGCAAAGTGAATGCCAGTGACAGAGAGAGAGTGGACAATAGAAGTGAGGTGAGGATTTTGCTCTCTCTCCCTGGTGGCATTTAGCAGCCTTGTCTCCTTGTGTCAGGTGGGTTTAGACTGAGCCCCCAACACCCTCATGGGAACCATACTGCCCTAACAGGTCACTGTTAAAGCGCAGCTGAACTTTTGTTAAACCCTGCACCCCTGTAGCTTCCTCAACTCAATACGTCCTCCCACTGATGTTCCCCACTAGACTAGGAGCTCACAGTTACATTCATCCACCTCCATTGTTTCCAAATGCAGTGTTTACTTTTGTTTGCTGTTTTAAAGTTTACTTTCAGAACTTTCATGTTAACACAAAGTGTTAATATATCTTAAATTAAACACGACAACAATTAAATTATGTTTCAGTAAAGTGGAGTTCCTTGAGGACACACATTACCAGCAGTGGGTGTTCTCAGTACCACGGTTGATAGACACGGTGGAAATGTTGTTTTGAGAATCAATGGAAATCAATTCGTTTCTATTTGCTTTGTTTTTCGACCGGTGGTGAATCAGTTGAAGGAGGTGAGGAAGCTAGCAGGTGGAGGTGAGGCATTAGCTGCAGTGTAGCGGCACTGTAAGCCATAACGGGCTCTGCCACAGGAGCCAGGGAAGGCAGTTGAACAAACAGTCCCTTTGCATAAGGAAAAGGGGAGAACGCCAAGCGACAACAAAGGCGCTTGTTTTGCATGACAGTTTTCTCCGCGCGCGCGCTACTGGCCCCCATCTGCAATTCTAATCAGCCGCTTGACGGACACCTTGTCTCCACGCGAGGGCAGACAGAGGACCGGCGGCGGCTACGACCGCACACCCACAAAGAGCAACACAGAGACGGGTGGCAGAAGATGCTGTTGTGCCGTGGGTGCCGATCAATTGTGCACCTTATTAAATAAATAGTGTTCCCTTTGAATGTAGAAGTGGGCGCAGTAAACCTGGCCCTGTCACGTCTTGCAGGTGTACATGTGTGTGTGTGTGTCTGTGTGTGTGGAGTAATTTCCTTTCAACTGGAGGCCTTGAGGGTTCTTGGGGTAGTGGAGAGCACGTCATTAACACAACATGTATTAATCCCCCAGAGAAGACTCATCTCCCTATTGATGTGGAGCAGGGCTGAGAGGCTTTATTTCCCCCTCCAACACAAAGTAACTTCATTCCATTGAGGTATTCCAGGAAAGCTGCTCGCTGTATTCCAACAACAGCCTGCCTGCTTTGCTCTCGCTCTCTCTAGCTTTTCATTACATGTTTCAAGAGCCTGCGTCCTCTATCTCAGGGACGTACACTGCCTGGACAGGAGAAAAATACAGTTGTATCGTTTGGATTGGAGACAGTTATCATTTAGGCTAGCTTCACTGGATATACTGAATGGCCAGGTTATCCCATCAATGGATTTTTTTTCGTCGCTGATGCACGGGCATATTCCAAGATGACAATCCCAGGATTCATCTGGGTGAAATGGCGAGAGTGTTTCAGGGAGCATGAGGAATATGTTTCTCACATGAATTGGCCACAAAAGAGTCCAGACCCCAGCCCCTTTGAATGTCTTTATGACTTTATGGAGTGGGTATAATCTATATAGAAAAGACATGTGACACTGCATAAAGTTGTCAAAACAACGTCATGGTGAATGCGTGCCACAATATATAAGCAGTGTGTGTGGGACTATATGAACAGAGTTTGCTCAGCCCCCTAATAATGGAAACATACATTTGCATAGAATTTACACAACATTTTAGCAAAGTTTATCGAAGTTCTGTCTACAGTCTTTTACAGAGATTGACATTTTCTCTTTCACCAATTCATCACAATATTCAACCTAATGGAATTTTCTGAATCCGTTTTCCGTTTGATTTTGCCTCCTGATTCTGATTTGTACAATACAGTTTGTTGTGCTGACAACAACAGGAATGTTACAAGTGGTCATACATATGCGTTTTAACCCTCCTGTCGCCCTAGGGTTAGGCTTAGGGTTAAATTAGAGAAGAGGTCTTTATTGCAGGTTAATCCTTCCGTTGTCCTCCTGGGTCAAAATGGTTAGGTTACAATTAGGTTGATAATGAATAATTATTGTATTATTATTTAATATTAACCCTGCTGTTGTCCTAGGGTTGAACCACGAGGCTGCCTCTTGCGGGTACCTTTAACCCTCATGATGTCCTCCAGGTCAAAATGACCCAACACACCAGCTCTTTGTGGCAGATAGAAGGCGCTAAACCTAATTCTATAGCTTACACAGACACACGATGTGCACTGCTAGCACAACAAGGTGTAGGTTTGAAACCAGAGGACAACAGGAGGGTTAAGCCAAATAGCTATGGTTGGTCATGCGTGTGCTGGGGTTCCTCACCGCCGTTCCCTGGGGCCGGGGGATGCCCACGTACAGGTGGTCCAGGAAGTTGGCGCTGCGGCCCAGGCCCAACACGGTGTAGGGCAGCTGCAGGGAGAGGTGTGCCGACTGGCTCAGCTGGCCGGCTGTGGAGCACAGAGGGGGAGGGACGTTACCAACTCTGGTGATGACTGCTCGTCAATTCATCTCTATGAAGCACAGTTCTACGTATGAATATACAGAACCTGTTGGCAGCTAGATAGCGGTACTGACGGTCTGTTTGTAGTATGTTTGTAGGAATATTGACCAACCAGGTCCGTGTGAAGAGCAAATGAGGTGGATGTGATTTATTTTTATGATCGGTTTATAAAGATTAGCCGAACTCAACTCAAACTCAAAGTAGAAAATCAGACTGTAAACAATGACCAGCGATCGGAAGAAAAGGTCTTGGCTAGGATATCCAGAACCCTGAAAATATCCCAAACACATTGGACCTTACCCCCAGAGGATTAATAGTATTCAGACTATGTAAGATAAACCAAGTTGCTCGCTGATGAGCTTCCATTTCAAGACCGATTTTGTTTATTTTTTATAAAAAGCAACAAAACAAACTAAACTAAATTAAATAATAGATTCACTTAACCAAGGCACTTCATAAATACAGTATTACAGTTCCACCCGGCATTGACCACAGTACTTGTTGTGTACCCCATGTAGACGAGAGAGAAAGAGAGAGAGAGAGAGAGAGAGACGAGGAGGCACATGACCCCAGCAGGAAAGCTTATGTAACGTCAGAGAGAAGGCAGAGGAAAACACACAACTCGGTGCATGACACCCGAGGCCAATCTGGCACCCCACTGCCTCCTCTCTGTCTCAGCAGCTAACCTCTAAACCTCATCTCATAGCCCCTTCCTTGCCTGTTAGCTCCTCTCCATCTTCACACTCCCTCTCCTCCTCCACCTCTCCCCTGAAACACTGGTGTTCAGCGTTACTTTCCTCCATCCTCTCCTTCCCCTCTCCTATCCCATGGCAGCAGCTGTCTTGTCAATGCTGGCCAATTCTGCCAAAAGCAGCCGGCATAAATCAACCCCTCAGTGGTAAACAAAGGGAGGGAGATGGTTATGTGAGGGACACATAGCAGGGGGAAGAGACATACAGAGACAGACAGAGAGAGCGAGAGAGAGAGAGAGAGAGAGAGAGAGAGAGAGAGAGAGAGAGAGAGAGAGAGAGAGAGAGAGAG
>JAODUG010003364.1:0-11326 GCA_027564795.1 Aphredoderus sayanus
GATTTATACGAATACAAAGGAGAGCAGGTCAAAGATAGGTTACAAGATAAGAACATGCAGTGTCACACATGGTATAGTTCATTAAAAAATAACACATGTTCATTATTAACCACAGTTATCTAGGTTGCTCAGTGTCACACATACATATTTCTTAACACAAACAAACTTCACTTGGCTATATAATCTGCAAATTAGAGGCATTTAATCAGTGTGTGATGTCAGTCTTTGGAATGACTGGAGCTGTACTGGTCTTTATAAATAATAATACATTTAATGAACAAGATCTTGGTAAGAGCATTTATTTGACAGAATTGCCATAAATTAAAAGGACTGTAGTAGTGGTTCAGTGTTGGGTTAACCATAATTTGTGGGCAATACGTGTTATATAGCCATCACGCACTATACAGGATTAAAATCATATTTGTTTTAATAAATCTTTGAGTATAAATGACACAATGCGTAGCATTTAGAGCAAGGCGCTTTTAAAATGTTAATACTTTTTCTCTCCAATTCCCAGCTTCCAAGAATTGCTCACAAGTTACTACACATCTCTCAGAAGTAAAACAACCCCATAAGCATCGTCTGGAGGATGATTCATTGACTACAAGTATAATTGATGGCAAAAGGAAAAGAGCCTCTAGTCCAGTAAACAACAGTTCACCTTATCACCATTCTAGCTGTGATATTCCACCATGCCTTGCCAGCAGCACAGGAACTGTTCCCCAAATGACCAGCAGAAACAACGATGCTAAACCAATCAGCACGCCTGCAGCCATTCAGGTCCAAGATCCTCCTTTGAAAGCACAACCCACTTTGTCCAAAAACATGGTGGAATTACTCTTCAAATACACCAGTTCCTCTTACCCTGAGCCTAGTTCCAGTCAATCCCCAGAAGATGAATTCCCTCCATCTAAGAGAACCCAACAAATTTCATTTTTGGAGAGAGCTTGTGAAAGTTTTGCCCAAGATAAGTGCCTTTCCCCAACGAACTGTACACAAAGTCCTCCACAAGCCAGCAGTCGATCTGCTCCCAGCCCTAACCCAGCTGATACTGAACATGCTGCAGCCCTCACTTCTGTGTCTCTTGGAGACAGTGGAACACAGACGGCTAAACAAATACCAGTGATAATGGACACGCGTCGACTCAGAAGAGCTGTGGTGCCTTCTGCCCTGTCGCATCTCAATACCGCTGTGCCTGCTCCGACTAATAGCAGCTCACCCACCGGGTATGTCAAGGATGACAATGAGGGTAGATTAGATTCAGAGGGAAGGGTTCAAGGATCTAAGCTGCAGGCTCCCCAGGCATCAATCAATATTAATATTTTACAGCTAGATCCTATGGATGAAATTGGGGACTCCCAGAACCAAACCATAGATTCTGAGGCCATCTCTCTTTGCTCTACTGCGAACCAGGCACAGCAGATATGTTCTGGAACTCATTCTCCTGTGGTTCAACATCTTGGAGGTTTTCCTAGTTTTACCTACCCATCCACTGATGTCACTGCCAACCCAAATATGATATGGTACTGTGTCCCATATCCTCCCTACATTCATAGTGGGGGATTAAACCAGTTAACAGCCTTTCCCCAAGGCCTCAGTCAAGTACAACAGGGTACGGGGTCTAATATCAACAATCATAATATTCAATATTCAGAATACAGTACAGCTCAGCCGATGGTGATGGACAGACAAACGTGCACCCCTTCTTTCTATTCTGGGAGTTCAGACCAAATTGGGTTATACCCTATAGATTCCAATCACCAGATGACTTCACCTGACCTGCAGAGGCCTGGGCAGACTCCATCACAATGGAATACCGTATTGCAACACCCACAGTACAATCAATGAAGTACCAATTCACCCACAGCAAATTAAAATAAAATTGCAGACTGTAGTTCCATCAGTACTTTTTATTATTTGCATACATTAAAGGTTGCCTCTGCAACATGTCTATTAAAATAACCAATAACTGGTGTACTGCATTCCAGCTACAGATAAAAGATAGTGTTTTTGTTTTTCAACAAATGTATTTTGTTTATTGTAATTTAGGTGTGCTTTTTTATTTTTTATTTTTTTATTTCTATATATATGTATTGCATGAGCAAGCTTTTAATCCAGTTGGATTGCTACTTCAACATAAAGCTTCTGAATGTTATCTGGATCTTTCCGCCCCCAGTTAAAATTGAAATGTAAAATACATATCAGTGTATTTTGAATGGTTGGGTTTTTTATTTTAATGTTGGAATGTGTTAAAATTGTATTACTTTTAATATAATGGTGGGTTGAATCATTGTATAAATTACTTGTTTAAAATTGACCTTTCAAAATACCACAACTGCTGTCTTTTTTTATTTTTTGTCTCTTTTATACAATGTGACTTCTTGTGCACAAAGAAAATGTTGTTTTTAAGGCAGTCAATGAATGTCCAGGCCTAAACGAACCTTTTATTTTTTCTCTTTTTTAAACTGCATCAACAGGTGAAGTTATTTATCTGATCACCATGTCAAGCAAAGCACATCTTAGCAAAGCATATCTGATTAAAAAAAATGCATAGAAATCACTGACTGGTTGCGATGGATTCAAGCAAGAGACCAATATTGCAACGGGGAGTATTTGCCAGGGGGACAATTTCGTCATGCCGCGGGTTCAGCAATAAATATAACAGGAAGCGTCGATACGGCATGTGGCAATAGCATGCGGCTGTAGTCTGAAGAACAGCAGTAGTCGAGCCGTCACGAAGTATCGAGGTACCTGTGTTCACAGCTGCTATAGCCAGAGTAAGAGAGTGACTGACACGTTATCGTTGCTCTTGGATGTTTAAGTATCTACCGCTTTATACTTGGGGTACAGTGTAATTTACAGTATTGCAGATATATTACGCCTTTCGTTAGTTTATGTTGCGCTGAAACTTTCGAGTTTATTTATACAGTACTGTACTTGGCTAACGTTAGCTCCTTGGTTGAAGTGGCTAGTCGAACGTAAGTCCTAAAACCTGAACCTGATTGCGAGCGAGGAGGGTCTGTTTGATTATATGGCTGTACTTTACCGTACAGGTTACAGTAATTGACTTGTCGATCCTGGGTTGAGAAATATACATGAGACATGCTGTTTGTCGTAACATTATTGGTTCAGTTATGCGTGTACTGGTATGCATTGGTAAACTATATAGCTTAACAGTACTATTCAGTACTACGAACAGAATTAAGAAAAATGTTAGCGGCGTGGTAATTTAGAATCTAGTTTATCTAGCATAAAATGAAACAAACTGATTTGTGTTAGTGTACGTACGGAGTTTGCTTGATTGAACTTGTTTGAGATCTACAGCCTCTATCGTGGCGCCATCTAGTGACGAAAAAGCCCCTTTACTACCTCAAAATTTTTTCATTCTCATCCGTTGAATGTAAGTGGGATTCAGCATGCAGCCTGGTGGGATACGTAAGGGTAAGGCATTAAACTCGTGCTGCCCCTGGGGGGAAAAATGGCTTTAAATGGTGAACATCCAATACGACTTGTGAAATACATTAAAACAGACTAGATACTATTGTGGAAGATAAGAAAATTATAATGAATTCATTTTTACAGTTTAACTTTTGTAAAACAAAGCATATTTTCAAGTAAAGTACTTTGCAATTTGTAACATGCATTCACTGCTTGCAGGAATGTCTGGGAAGAGCTTGCTTTACGATTCTTTAAAAGTATATCTGAGCAACAAGAACAGACTACAGCCTATCATTGGTTAGTAACATCTCTCAGAGAATGGGTTATTTTGTCTATTATGTTATGGGGGTATACTGTAAATACTGACAAATGTGTTTTAGGCCTCAACAGTGTTGCAGAATGTGTGATGGCAGGATCCCAATCAAAAGAAACATTGTACCTTTGTGAGGTGTGTGTGTGCCGCCTCAGTAAACCTGACATAAGGAACCACATCATGGGAAGTCTACACAGATACAACTACATTGTAAGCAGTTTAAATCTGTACAATTATAAGTTATAGCATCAGTGTGTCACAATTGGATCTAACGTGTTTTCTGGCCTGACAGAAAGCTTGGCACCCACACTTTGTCGCTGAATGGAATGAGAGCACGGACCTGTCCAAGCTGGCCTGGCCACTGATGGAAATGGCCCAGTTACTAGAGAAGAGAGAGGGACCTGGTGATGTACAGGTGTGTGTGTGCGCGCGCTCTCTCTCTTCTGCCATAACTGAGAAGTGTACACTGTGTTGTTGTTTTTTTGTGGTAATTTGTTTATGTTTGGCCTGCCTGTTAAGGTGCTGGAAGTAAATGCTGCTGTATACAAGAAACTGGAGTCGCACCATGAGACTAAAGGTTAGCCCTAAATCCCTTACTATCTATTTAGCTTATTTCCTAAATCGTCACCTGTATTTCTTTTACCATTTATAATTTGCATCTCTCCATCTCCTTTCCAAATCACTCTACAGCAATAGCTCTGTTAAATACCATCAGGTGGGAGAGGGCACAGAGAGAGACTGGGAGCCAACCGGAGGCCACCTCTGGCCAGCTGGACCGCTCAATTGTCCAATCAAATAGAGTTGTATTGCAAGCACAGAATGCGCTGTCCCAATCCAAGAAGCCACAAGACCAAGCCCCCAAAAACATCACACAGTTACCAAAGGCCACAGCTCAAGCTACTCAGCATTTGACTGTGTCACAGTTGGTTGCTTCCTCTGTCGGAGTGGATGTCCAGCCACAGATTCTTACTGTTCAGCCTCAACTTAAGACTCGTCAGAAATCACATGAGCCTTCTGTCCAATCGGAGGACTCCCACAGTGTTTTCGATGATTACACTGGATCCTTACCTCTAATTGGTAAGCATTTTTTAGAGCGTAACAGGAATGAAATGTTATACTCTCTATAACGCACTGATCAGACAACATTCTATGGGCAATAAATATTTTACATAGCATAGTATTCTCCAACTCAAAAACCAGTGTGTGCAAGCAGCCTATTGATTATGCCTACAATTCTGGAAGAAATGACATTGGAACACTAACTTTGAATGCAGAGTTTCACTGTTATTGCTGTTGTTAACAGTTCATCGGTGTCGTTTAATTGCTTTTGAGTCTAGTAACTTGAATCTGTGGTTTGCATTTTGATGGGGAATGTGTTGCAGAATTGTAGAAAATGATTGACAAGATGACGGTGGTGTGTGTTTTGTAGGTCTTGACTGTGTGGTTGAATGTAGGAGTGAAGAGGAAGGCCGCACATACTGCTTCTTGTGTCACTGCTGCCAAACCAAGTCTACCATATATGACGTCATTGACCACCTAACCAGCTCCTCCCATTTCTTCAACTATATTGTCTGTTTGTCCTAAACCATTGTTTAAAACTAATATAAATATTAACCATCCACCAAAGTCCATTTGATATAAATGCTAGGAGTACACAGCATATTTATGATGCCTCTGCTTGTGTATAGATGGAGATTTACCCTGAGCAAGTGGATGTATTGCTGGCAGGGGTAAAGGGCAATAGAGAGCTTCTCCAGTCAATTGCTGAGAAAGTGGAACAACAGAAAGGAAGAGGGCAGCTAAAGGTACTGCACACTCAAAAACATCTGCTGCTGTGTCATGTGTGCAGCCAGACACATGACAACCTCTAACATCTAGACAAACGGTATTATTATTATTTGAATACAGATGTTTGTTTATAAACACTATTGTTAAACAAATTTTCTGGTTCAATGCACTTTCCAGTCTTTTATTTCTCCTCAATCGGTCTCCACTTTTTTTCATACTTCATCTCATGTTCAGACCATCTCATGTTCTTTAGGTAATGAGGCTACCAGCTTCCCTCTGTAA
Source organism: Aphredoderus sayanus (assembly GCA_027564795.1). NCBI lineage: Eukaryota > Metazoa > Chordata > Actinopteri > Percopsiformes > Aphredoderidae > Aphredoderus > Aphredoderus sayanus. The sequence goes on from JAODUG010003364.1 coordinate 5,822, forward strand.
CCTACTCACTGGAAACGGTTATCACCGGTGTAAGTACAAAAAGTACTGTAAGTATGTGTATTCCACGTTGTTTTTCCCTACTGTTAAGGAGTGACTAATGACAAAAGTATGCTAATAATGCTGCTCTCCTACACTATTATATTTTAATGTCCTCTCTACTCAAGTCCTCCAATACTGGTTTGTCAATTATTGGAAGAAGCTTGTTTGTTACAATGCTTGGTTTACTTTTCTTTTTGCCTCCTATTCACACATGCCCCCCACCACCGCCACCTTTTTATTTTTTTGCCTTGCATCTGTTTAACATTTTCTCACCTTGCTGTTTCTATTTCAGGTAAAAAGATGTTGTCAGATGGTAACTCAAACTGGGCAAGTACTAACACCCAGAAGAGAAAAAACTTTGCTAAAGGTGTGTGAATGTTGTATGACAAAAGATTATTCAACTGAAACTTGACACTAACGTAGCACAGCCTTTGTTATTTTTTACCTCCCATCATCATTTTTCTTTCTTGTGTCACTTTATTTCTGTGTCAAACTTGCACTCAATCTCTAAGGGCCAAGTGTTGTAGGAACTGCAGGTGATGGCATGACAGAGAAGCATGCTATACAGCTGTCAAAACTGGAAAAGCAAGGCAAAAAGAAGAAGCGGAAGATTGAGAATGTAACTCATCCTGTATTTAAGGTAAGCCTGCCTCTGAGCGACGGTGCCACGTTGCTGGAGAGGACCTCCTTCAGCCTGGACAAGATCCTTGCCTCGCCCACACCCTCACCCGCCGCAAGCCCCTCGTCGCAGCCCTTCACCCCTGAGCTGGACTGTGGAGAACGCGCTGTTTCTGAGGATGAGGACAGCCAGTCCACAGTCTTGAGCGGCGTAATGCAAAGGCGCGTTGAAGTTTGCCAGCAGGGACAGAGAACAAATGTCACGGTTGTTCAACATCCCGAGGAAGAAGTTCGCTTAACTGACGGTCGGTGTTTCAACTGGATGGAGGACCTGAGTGGAACGAATGAGTTTGAGTGGAGGCTCCCACATGATCCGTTTCGACATGAACAGCAAGATGCTTGGGGCTCTAATGACGTAGACTATGAAAACCAGTATGTGCATAGGGAGAGAAACGAGGGCAACCTGATTTACATTCAGGGTGGTTTAACTGCAGAGAATATGTACAATGACCCCACGGGTGTCATGGGAGAACACCCAAATGTGCCTCAAAATCAGGAGTGGGCCATTCATAATGCCTACAGGAGGGGGGAGCAGGGGTACTCTGAGGTTGAACAGCAAGTTAATTCTGACTATCATTATGAAGGAGGACCAGAAGAGAGGAACTCCTGTGCTTCATCTCAAGTGTGTTCTCATCAACTTTATATAACGAAACCTTGCTCAAGTCTACAGGTGCACACCTCAGGTCAACGTAGCATACAGATGAATACTTTTCCCTCACCGGCTCTACATGACTTCGCCAGACCGGAGATTTTCCATCCCGTCCAAGATGGTAATCCTAGCCCCTGCTATAATGGGTGGCTTGAACCCCACACAAAATTCGGGTGTATTCCACCAGACATCCATGCTCCTGTGCTAGGATCCCAATCATGCACATTCGTCCCATCTGCGTCAGCTCAGGGCTATGTAAACCAGCCTTATCTTTATTCCAGTTCTGATGGTAGTGGCTTCTCAGGTCAGATAATGCCAGGAGGTGCAGATAGGCCATCTTCTACATACATGGTTAACTACACAAGTCATCGTTTTCCAGCACCTCACTGGGAACCGATTCCTTATCAAAACAATACTACGGATGTTTGTGTTCTAGGTAGACTCGAGTCCAACCACAATCAAATCTGCCATCAATTTAGCTAGTTATGCTTTTTATATCTGCTATCAATTTTGCTAGTTATGGTATTATATAAAAAGAAATGTTTTCTTCCTATAAATGACAAATACATTAGTCTTGATACTGGATCAATTCTTGGTGTCTGGACCTCAATTTTTACGAGTTTCAAAAGCTGCATGGTTTGTTTTGTCAGCTATATTGTATAATTGCAGCAATGTTGTTTTATTTTACTTTTTCTTTTCTCCTTTCTTTTATGACCCACTGATTCTTTGATAAATTGTTGAATGATAATCTGTTTTCAAAGTGTTACTTGCTTTTGTACAAGTTAATATTTGCAGAATTGCTATTTTCCACTATTTAAAAAGTGTTTTTATACATTTTCTTTGATCAACTTTACATTTATTGTACCAATGGCCTTTGTGAACAAAAGTATTTTTCTGTTAATACATATACATTTGGAACTTTAAGTAAGCAATGTATCCATTGGTTCATAAAGTTGGAAGTATGTATGCTTACATTTATTTAAATTAAGTCTGTGCTACATATATTTAATTGCCAGCCATCACTCTTAACACTTGGTCCAACAGTTTTGTTGCAAAAAAAAAAAAAAAAACTATCTGTATGGAAAGGAACCAACACCTTAAATATCCAAGTAGTTGAAAATCTGTGCCTTTAGTGTTATATGATGGTGCTGAACCAGATTATGTTTAGTCCTGGCTTTATGGGGTGAGCATAGTGGTGTAAATGTGGTCATGCTGTAAATCCAACGTGTGTTTACTCTGGTGGCTTGGATGGTTGCTGACTATTTACAGTACCTAGCACAAATATGTGCCATAGAATGATGCATTGATTTGTTTTGGTGTTGTATCAACTATTTGAGTGCTAGTGTTGCTTAATAAATGTTTGTTTTTCCTAATGATAAATTTTTTTAAGCTCCTCTTAAATGAGCGCTAACAAATTAATGTATTTGGAGGGACTCAATGCTAAATGTTACCCAATTGTATAGGTTAACTTTTTCTCTCAATAAAATTTAAAATGTGCTCTAATGTATGCTGTTTATGTACATCTTGCTAATCATGTGCTAATATCTATAGCTGTCTATGGCGCTTTCCTTCTGCAAACTCGAAATTTTTAAACAGATGTCCCTGGACAACAATTCAACCTGCATCCCCTCAGCAGATCAGTCATATCTCATGCTGGGTTAGGGTGGGGACTAGCACCAAATCTGTACCTTGATTTCTTTTTTGTAAGTGCACCATATGCCTCATCAATTTTCTGAGTTGAAAATATGAGGCATATGGCGCCAGGCCAGACAAACACATGCGCCACAAATGACCAGTAGGCTAATAGACTTTAAACACGTTTTATGTAGCCGTCTATATGCATAATTATTTCTAAATTTGAACATCCTTAATGTTTTCGCTATATTATAGTTTGGTCTGAGGGTTCACAAGAGGACATTTTATGTTTAATTATAACGTGGTACAAAGCTGTCAGTAGGGCCTACAATAAAGTTTGACGTTTTTCTAGCTATAGGAATTAGTTGTTGACACCCTTTGATGTCCCATAAGGCCTGTTTCAGATAACTGTATTTCAGCGCAATTCTGAAGGAGTGTAATTTTTAATTTACGATGATATTTTTGTAGGATGTGCTTTATAATAGTCAATTTAAATGGACCCAGTTTTGACATACTTTAATGTGTTGTCTGTATTCGCCACGCCAATTGAAATAGACAATGGAAAATTGGTGATAGACTACGTTGGCTTCTGTACCCTATCACAAGACCGTAAAACTGAGACCCGCCTCTTGTAAGTTGCTGTGGACTTTCACTGAGCAGGCAGCCAGCCAGCCAGCAAGCCCATTTCAATAACACTGAGCAGTCAGTGCTAGCTAACACATAAAGCTAACCCAAGGAAGCTAGGGCAATTGCAGTAGCACATTGTTTTATATAATAGTTATCTAGTTTGCATTTGGGAGAAACATTAAGCTGTCTCCCAGCGGTCACTTTACAGTATTTCTTTAAAATCTCGTCGAAATGTCAGCTTTTTCTGAGGCTGCTTTAGAGAAGAAACTATCCGAGCTTAGCAACTCTCAGCAAAGTGTGCAAACATTGTCATTGTGGCTGATACATCATAGAAAACACTCGAAGACCATTGTCAACGTTTGGTTCAACGAACTTAAAAAGGGTAAGAATAACACATTTCCACAAAAAAGCTAGCTAGCTAGTAGGTTACAGTACAGATAAATAGTTAATATATAGAGTTCTGTGGTTACAACTCAGCTCCAAATGCATGCTACCAACGTCTTAGCTGGCACAGGCTAATGTTAGTCATGTGTGCTAAGGTTTTCCTACTGGATAACGCAATTGGTTTGATATATACAGTTTAGTGTCTGGAATGGGCCTGTGGGGGATTCGATCAGTGTTATAATAGCTTATAAACCTCCTACAGTACAGCCCTTAACAGCAATTTAACAACAGCATAGAAGCTGGATAAAGTTTGAGATGTTTCTGCTACTGTAACGCCCAGCATTAACCCTTGTGATGTCCTTTGGGTCAAAATGACCCAAATCACTAGCATTTTGTGGCAGATAGAAGGCCCTAAACATAATTCTACAGCTTACACAGACATGATTTGCACTGCTGACACAACAAGGTGTGACTTTGAAACCCGAGGACAACAGGAGGGTTAAAAGGCACAAAAAAACAACATAAATACGAGATCACGAGGGTTAAGAAAACACTATAGTATTCAAAATACACAGTAGCCTTCAAACTGGGAATGCATTGGTATATAATAGTGCATTTCAAGAATTATAATGCAAATGCTTACAGTAGTAGTACCTGTGTTGTGACTGGTCTGGTATGTCACTGACTGTAATGGTGTAGTACTATTGGTGTATTAATAGTATGGTACTGTTTGACTTCTCCCTACACTATTTAACCTAACCTGGTTGGTATGCAAGTGTACTGTAGATAAATTGGATATTCTTCAGGATTATACTGTATTGTGAAGTTTTGGGGTGTATTTTCTTCTCAACGGCTTTCCCCTGTGTACATTTGCAAGCTGCTGCCTCAGGTGGTAGTAGTATTTTGGGAGCTCCATGTAGACCAAAAATGAGTATAGGGAATGGGTTATAGAAGAAAATAAGCTCTAATTAATGTGGAATAGCCCATATGTTTTGGAATTTCATTTTTCTTTGTTCACAATTATCTGTGAACTGTTTTTGAAAGTACAAAGACCCATCTTGATAAATGTAAAAAAATACAAGGACAATCTCTAAAAGAAAGATGTGCAAAATGAAGTTACAAACTATGTACTGGCAAGAGAGACAGGGGTGGGGGATTCCAATTCACTGTTGTTTCTTTATCTGGCTTTCTTTGTAACCATAAAGAAGATTCCACCTAGTTGTGACCAGTGAGATTTCACTCACTTGTTGCTTATGGCTCTGGGGTGATTTTGTTGTTTAACAATGAATTATCTTGCATCATTTATTGAAAGCAGATGTTTACTATTACAACTCTCAAAACTCAAATGTTCAGGTACAGTTTAACTGTACTACAAACCACATAGTTAAGGAAAGGTTTAAATAAGAATTACATGATTAATAATAATAATAATAATAATAATAATAATAAAAAATTACTACTTTTGAGCATGTGGTACTCCATTTGAAACTGAT
>JAODUG010003365.1:0-11326 GCA_027564795.1 Aphredoderus sayanus
CCGTCAGGCTTTGGGGGTACAGGGGGTGGAGGAGGAGGTGGGAGTCAGGATGAAAAACACATAATCTGTTCTGTTGCTCTGTCTGTCTGCAAAGCACTGCAGGTCACTCTAAGGCCAGCTTAGTGGCCTTAGAGTGACCTGAACCAGATGCCACCGAAAACACACAAGCACAGATAACGCTTCACATGAATGACAGGAGCAGGAACTCCAACTGTTTGCTGTGTCAACATTTATTGTTTTAATTATTTAATGATATGAACGGTTATGCAGGTATTCACATGTCACATTAAAAGTGCCATCCTTTTTTAAACAATTAAATTGTTTTATATTGTTTGTTATGAAATAGTGTCTATGTATTTTTTTTTTACACAGAACATTACCTACTAACATATCACAGAACATATTTCAGCAGGATTTCTTTATACACCATTCAAGAAAAACATCAAGGCCTATTTACTCAGAACCTTTCTAGTGAGAAGCAACCACAACTCCGCATTAACGCTGTAAGACAGAATTCAGCTTCTCCCCATCTCTCGCTAATGTCATCAGAGGTGATAAAACATCAAGAAATCCAGTCTACAGCTAGTTACTTAAGCCCAATCTTCGTCTGGATAACAGCGTTCAGTGGTAAAACCGGGGGACTTACTGCAGACTGAAATATACCTTGCAAGGCAAAATTTTACTGCTCTTTTGACAGCAACGCTAAGTATTTGCAGAAACACACAATGCCACAGAGAGGGACTCCTCTTTCTCTGTATGCAGCAGACATTTAGTGATTTTGCAGGCAGCGTAGGGGCTTGCCAAGCCCTGGTGTGCCACTTTGGTTGTGACATCACCGGGCTCTTACAGTACATCTAACATCCCGCGCGGAGCAGTGTAAAAGCACATCACTAGGAAACCTGACTATGAAATAAATAAATAAGAAAAATCGGTGGGTTGGTTTTACAGAAGAGGAGGAGGTGAAGGTGGGAACATGGTATAGAGCTTAAAGGAGATACATTATGTTGTAACCACACAGCCCTTTGGTGATATGGTGGAGCGGACATGAGAAGCAAAATCTCATGCCGTTACAGAGCACATCAACGCATAAAGACTTCAAATGGACTTGTGTGCAAGTCCAAACCAGCTGTCGGAGATGAATATGAATAATGAAACAGCAGTGGAGACTGCAGTAAGCATTAGCTCAGCCTAGCGAAGGCTGGGGGCGGGCTATAAGAATTCACCTGAACGATCTCTGAAGAAAGGCAGCTGTTGCCAATGCAATGCCAGGACATGGACGCAATTGGACATGGGGACAGGGCTCAACGAGCTGGCTGGCTGCATCAGGGCTGAAATGCACATTCATGCCTTCCGGCTTGTTCCGTGTGAACCCCACACAGGATGGAGTGCTGGCTGGGACACGGTGGAAAATCAGCAGTGGCCAGCTTCCTGTGAGTGAGCCAGTCTCCTACGAGTTGTGTAGGCATATCGCCACAGCAGGCACTTCCGCACATACACATTAGTGTGAAGTCTACTGTAAAAAGACTCTGTTGGGCACTTGGCTATGCACGTAGATATAAATAATTACAGTCCATGTAACCGGTATGGTCAACCGAAAACATGTCCTAGGATGCCCTAGAACAAATAAACTGAAGTGACTTTGTGAAGAAAAAATAGAAAGACAAAAGCGCCATTCTGTATAGTCAGCAGTATATACTATGAGGTCATATATACACCGCAGATAACACACCATATAGGTGTTGCTCTGGGGGTACCGGTATGTTCCGTGTACTGTGGAACCCATTCATTACACATGTGGCACAACGGTTCCCCAGCTGCATGCTGGGGGCTTGGGGGAGGGGGGGGGGGTGGGGTGGGGTTGATAGCCACAAAAGAAGGAATGTCACGGTGACCTAGAAGGCCCCTGATGAAAAATAGCGTGTCGACGGAGGCAATAGCAAAGCCCTGCATTATTCACTTTAGGCGTGAAGGTTGAATGTAATATGTGAGAGATGAAGGCAGGTCTGGTCTGAGCGTTATTATCCAGCCCGGAGATGAGCCACGGAGAGAGAGAGAGAGAAAGGTGAGGAAGTACACTCCCCATGTGTCAAAAGGGGATGGAGAAGCTGGGGCAGAGGAAGGCTGGCCCCTTGCACCTCTGGCGTTGAAACACCTCGGACAGTGATGGGCTACCGTCAGGCGAGCCCTGCTGAGGCTCCCGTTCGCTTGCCAAGACCCATGTGGTAGTGACATCACGGGCTCTTACATCTCACATCCTGTGCATGGCAGTGTGAACGCGCAACAACAGGAAACCTGATTACGAAATAAACAAATAAATAAATAAATAAGGAATAGCATAGGTTGATTTTAGGGGGGGGGAGCAAATGCTAATGCTAATGCTAATGACTGCTTGGTATGGAGCTAAAAGGAGCTACATTACGTTCTACAGATGTACAGCACACTGCTGCTGTGACCAGTAGGGAGGCAGCTTCAGAAGAGTCCTGGCCATGGAGAGGCACCGCTGGAGACGTATGTAGAGAGACAGGCTGGCCATCCATAATATTCGGACAGCAGCAGGGACGGCATCTTTCATGCATGGCTGTGTGAGTTTCATAAGGCTGTCCGTCAGCCTCACAAGAGATATCTTGATAGCATCTCCCGCCCCTTCGGAGGCCTGGATCAGTGGAGTGGCATGTCATTGATGCAATCACAAACGCTGGCGAGCGTAACCTGGTTCCTAAGAAGGGAAGAGGCTAGATGTTGGAATTCAGCAGTGGGGCTTGTCTAAATCTAGCTCAAGTGTGAACGGCATGGTAATAACGCCCCGCGACCCCCCACCTCGTCTACATGTAGCGTACACTACAGTGCATCACACCGGCTGGGAGAAAGCGGTAGGGGGGCTTTAGGACCCTGTAAGCCAAGTGAGTAAATACACCGGCGCACCACTGGGGCTTCGTTTTGTATCAGGGCTCGGCTCGAACCTAAACCCTGCTCAGCCCTGGGGAGGATCGGATTCACAAGCCCAGCTTCTCTGTCTTCCCCCACCCCCAAATGCTGGATGAGGCAGTTGCTCTTTGAGCAGTAAGTTTGATCAAAGACCAATCTGTGCTGGCGAGATTATTAAAATAAGCATCTGTTTCATTGTGAAAGGAAGCGCGAGGAGGCTGGGACCAGATCCCACAGCGAGAGAGAGACAGAGAACAAAGGGAAAGACAGGAAAGAGAACCAATAAAGACGTAGAGAAGGGAAAGAAAGAAAGACAAAGAGCAATATCATGAGAAAAAGGGGCAATAAAAGGACAAGAGCAGTGAAAAAGTAATAAAGAGAGGAAATAAATCAAAGCAAAGGCCGTTCCTTGACTGGACAGTGTGACGACACATTGCCCGGGCGGTCCGAATTCCACTGTGGCAGCTTTTTGCCTCGCATTAACTTTGGGACCGCACACATAGACGACATGCATGAGGACTGAAGGGAGAGGAACCCTTTAAAAGCCATCCGTCTGGACTAAGAGCTTAGCCAAGCAGGGAAAATGAGGCTCTGGACGGACCAGACCCTCTCCATCGAATTGAGAGATGTAACTGAACCCCTTTAACGATAAGGCGTGCTGCGGTAGAGGATATGATGAAATGAATGCCCTCGGTGTCAGCACAAACACACAGCAACACGCACTAGTAACCCAATCAGTTGGGAGAATTTCCTCATTCGGCCACAGAGAAATATTTGTTAGTTACAGCAAAATTGGGGGTAAGGGTGTATGTGGTGGTAGGGGGGGAACATGTGGTTTGGTACTTGGCAGTGACTCTTCGAGCCAATCAAAACAGCATTGCTGTTGCTTGCTGCTGCTCCCTTAAGACTGAATCAGCAGGCAAAACATATAATCATACTCCAGCAGAAAACTGCAATAACAGGAAAGGGAGAAGCGATAAAAATCGACTGTTTCATACCCCGGAGAAAGTGTATCGAAGGGGAAAAAAAGCTCCATTCAGCATTTCATCAGCAACACAAATAGGAGCGGCCGGGCCAAGCTAACATGCTGAAGTGAGGTAATTAGGGCACTTGGTGGTTGCTTGAGCGCTTTCTCGGTCTAGGAATCATTGCAAACAGTTTGGGAGGAAATAGCTTTCTGACTAGACTGGAGTATTTGTGCAAATTACAACATCTCTTAAGCACTTCTAAGAATGCAATCACTGCATTCACGGTGGTAGCAAACCACACGATACTGGCACAGGCAGGAGTTGGATTCAGGCTACATAATCTAAGCATTTTCCTTATTTCACCATCCATTTGAGGGCAGTAATGCTTGCAGTACCTGTAGCACCTACTAACATCCCGTTTATTTTCATAGGTCGCGTTTATGAGAACAAACTATTTATTTGCAATTGTCTACACTCCCCTTACAAGCTTCCTTCCCTGTTCCTGTATGACTAAATGTCACCAGGAACAACCAAACACCTCCCGGTTTTCTCCTCTGTGATTTGTGCAATGTGGATGTGGATGTTGTACTGTATGACAGCACATTGTTAGAGCCAGCCAACTGGGTGCCACTTGAAGTGACCCTGGTCCATGCCCAGTCCTAGGGGTAAGAATATGGGTTGGTAAGGAAAGCAGACAATCCAGACTATGTAACTTATCTCAGGTTCTCCGGGACGGATGAAAATTTGAACCCAGTACAACATACACACAATATTCACCCTCATCTCAATCAAAAATGCACAGTCCACATGGATCAATGCCCACTGAGGTGAATAATGAATGAATCTTCATCCTTATGGGCACAGATAGCTAGGGGGAAACAACTTAGCGATTCAATGGCAGTGAGTCATACATTTACAATTGCATGAAAGATGGTGTAATTAGAGCATAGAGTTAGTCCAGTCTTCTAGATTTAAGACTTCCTTCTTAAAGTCAATTTACCAATGGTTCCAGCCTATTGCACCTACCTATAGTCCCAATCAAATTTTTAGATTAAAATGAGAAATTGTGCTCAAGCAGTTAAGCAATTAAGACTTACACAGTGAAAGCAACCCTCCCGGCCTCTCTGTGAGCCCTCGGCAGTTGTGATTGGCTGCATCAGGGAGCAGGGTGCAGAGAGAGGCGGGGTTTGTTTACCTTCACGCAGTCCTACATGGTTAGCGCCCCAAGGGAACTAGCAGGCAGACAAACCACATTCAGCTTCTCAGAAGTAAAGCCAGTGTTGCTGCTGATTCTGTGTAATGTACAACCCACCAATACTGTAGCCTTAAAACAAACAAAGGCACGTTATCCTTTATCAGCTTTCTCAATGGCTGACAATCTGTGAATGGAAAGGATCTACCATGTGGTTTGAAGGCGTATGCATCTGTATGAGCACACGCACACACATAATCATTTGTGTGTGTGCGTGTGTACTTTAGACCTTTTCAAAAGCCTGTTTTAACCTCTCACAGCAGCGCACCGCCTTTCTGCCTGAGCGGCAGAAAGCTGGGGCGGCTCTCAGGTGCCAAATAGCAGGTGAATGTAAAACTGTACTGACACTCTCTGGCGTCTAAAGCCTACGCCTACACCCTCTGGCAATCCTCCACCCATCCCACTCTCACTCTTCCACCCTCCTCAGTAAACAAGACAGAACAGATAGAGGGAGCAAGATAAAGAGAAGGTGGAGGCTTGGGGGCAGGGGGGCTCAAGGCAGTTAATTGTCGGCTTTGAGAAAACAGAATAAAATGTGTACAATACAAACATAAGCATGAATGTGTAATTGTACTAATCGACAATGGAGCTGGCATGCATATTTTACTCCATTAACAACCCTAGAGCCACTATGGAACAGCACTTAACGGTTAACTGGGAATCTGACACTCTAGTAGCGTTCACTAATTATTAGTTTTCGCGTGTGTGTCGCATGTGTGCATGTTGCAGGGAAATGCTAATTTGTCTCACCTATCCACCTCTGTCAAGGTACGTTCCCCGCGGAATGTGGTGAAAAGCTTAGTGCAAAGCATTAGCCTAACCAGAAAACATTAGCGTAACCAGCAATACACCGACAAACTCAAATGTTTTCCGACAACGGCAAGGAAAACATCTTCATTCTTAGCGCGTTCACTCGAATGCGGGTGAGTTTAGTCAGTTAATGCCCAGGGCGGAGTGTAAAAACAAACTTCCCATGGACCTACCTTTTGCGTGGCGCAACCATTTAATGGCATAACCTGCTACTGTAAATCCCTAAACCACTGCAGATTAAGACATGTTCATGTTCATTCACCGCATTCAAGTAAAAACCTGCCCCGCTCTTCTATCTGCCCCCCCCCCCCCCCCACCCCCCCCGCAACCACAAAAACCCCCCCCCCCCCCCCCTTCCCGCCACTCTACCTCTATCTCCCCCAGGCAGGGTGGAGAAGAGAGTGAGGGTGGGGGGAAGGGGTGGGGGTGGGTGAACGTTATAGCGCAGTCATATTTAATCATCATCTCCATGGACAACACAGGAGTTTCAAGGCTCTGCGCCGCGATCGGCTGCACCGTCACACCTGGGGTAATTGCCTTAGATACCATAATTCAGCCGTCATTTCCCCTAAACACTGCAGAAAACACAGAGCCTTTGACCCACTTTGCAGATCATCTGTGAATTATACATCATGTAGGAAATGTAGATTATTTATTTCGCGCGGCGTAATATCAGATCAAGACACTTGTGTTCATAATTTCCCATGCATCCTGATGCGGGATATTTGAAGAGGCGCCTGTCATGTCTCTCGTCCTCATTGCTTATGACAGAAGCAGAGTAATGTCTCTGTCTGGAGGAGCTCCCGCTGTTTCTGATGAGCTCACACACAGTTTCCTCTGATAGAAAGGGCATTAAGACGCAAGAGAAGTGAATATAGCAACTCCAACTTCCCAGCTGATAAGATTTATGTCGATAATGTTTGGCAAAGCTGGGAGAAAAAGACAACAACATCCTTGTGGTAAGCCCACAGTTCCTATAACTGGATTGGATTATGTATAACTCACAACGTTTATTTTGTAGATATCATTCATGAAGATGGGCCATCTGAGAGCTGTGACAGTGGCACTTATTTCACCTAAGTATCGGAGGTAAAGTACACAGCATCATATTCATGGTCACCTACAGCAAAGTCCTATAAGTCAATAAAAGCACCTTCGATCAACAGAACGTCTAATATAAACTTCTCGAGAAGTCAGACAAGATACTACTATTAGTTTAATCCTGTTGTGACAGCGTGTTAGTGTGCGTGTCAGTCATACACATGCAAAACTACTGCCATTATTGCCTTGACTTGCACAACAACATTGCGGCAAAGTAAAGAAGCTGAACTTGTAGTACAAGAGGGCGTAGCCCCAGACCAAGTCGTTTTCATAATAGCTGCACTCAACGTGCCTATATAACCGTTACATGACCTAGTGATTATGCTCTCAGAAAGTATGTTTCTGTGTTTCCATGTTTTTGAAGGAGCATGTCCAGTTTCACTGACTGCGGCCAACTCACTCACTGCTACATCCAAACATAAGGTTTTATACTCTGACCAACAGTGTAGGGAAACATGCCTGATGCAGGCCCATAGGCAAGTTTTTCAATTGTGTGGAAAGTGTTTATCAAGAAGATATGTGAAGAAAGAGGGAGAGAGTGGGTGGGAAGAGGAATTTTTCCAGGCGGGATTTGTGTTTGCTATCTTACTCAGGAATGATTCGGGGAGGCCTTGTTTCCTCTTCAAGGTCGATGTTGTTTTAAGGCTTCTACCTCCACAAAGAGCTAGCCAAGATAAGGTCATCACCGATTAGTAAAAATGCCACAACCTACTGTTAAAATGTCAAACCTACTGTACAGCAGTTGCAGGTGGCTACAAATAAATGCAAAGAGCACAATAGCACAACAATGGAGAGTTACAGAAAACATAGCAGATATTTCTCCTGAGAGAATATCTTGGAGGTTAATGCTATGTAAATAAATCAGTATCTGGAATGACTACAGTTGCAGTCACTCTCTTAAGAAAATGACACATTTGCTTTTGAGACAATGGAAGAGAGATAATGACACTAATGGGCTGAGCCTTTCAGTTGTAAATGCTGCTCTGTAATAGCGCAGCAGTGTATAGCGTCAAGACAATGCTGCCGTTGGCTCCGCTCCTCAATGGCACATGAGCCGACTAGACAAGTAATGGCTGTGCCCCTTGTCGGTAACCATAGCGACAATAGCAGGCAGGGGCGTCCTTATCTGCAGGGGGCAGTGTGGGCAGCACAGCATGGGGTACATTGGTGTCTCCCTCCGCGCCCACCAAGGGGCCTCATTTGTACATTACAATGTAACACACACACACACACACACAAACTTGCACCAGGCACTGGGACAAAATAAATGCGGCACACACTTAAAATAAATATAAAATTAACAGACTCACTAACACAGAGAAGCAAAAGCACTCACAAAACACAAACACACACTCATCTGCCAGTGACAGCTGCCCCTTGGCATCCAAAACCCTCCCCACCCCCTTCGTATCTCTCTTGTGTTGCTCACTTATTGTCAACTTCCCAACAAACAAAACGGCACATCCTCCCATGACACCGGCTAATTGATTATTGATGGTGCGAGCCTGAACTGACTTGCATTCAAAACGGGTGTGAAAAGGGAAAATGCATTCAGTGCCTTTTCATGAAAATGAAATAAGTCAAAGCATTTGTATGTAAAGCTTCAGGTTTTTTTTCTTCTTTTTTTTCTCCGATGAGCTGTTCAGTCAGGAGCTTGGTGGGTTGTGTCGCTTGTGTCCAGGGGGTGGGGAATGGGGGGTACAACTACCGAGGGAATGCAATCTGTGTGGTGTGCTCAGCAACAAACCACAAGATGTGGAGTCATAACAACCCTCATTGCTTGCTGGGGTGACAGGCTGACATCCAACCAGTGTGAAGATCACTGACAAAACAAGCAAAGCAAAACAGCCTGAGTTGTTATTCTACGGGGCGCCTGTGCCGGGGACTGCTGCCCCATATCGCTGCCATCGCGTAATTTTGTTACACGTGGTAAAGTATTGCATGGCCTCTGACGGCTGCAATCAGATAAGGAGAGAGAGGGGGCGAGAGAAAGAGAGAGAGAGAGGGAGAGAGAGAGAGAGAGAGAGAGAGAGCGTGGGGAATGCAGTGATGGGGCTGAATGCCTGAGCAGACTGTTGTGTGAAGGAGAGAGACTGATGATTGTGGCGGGGCAGATTGAGGCACTAAGAGAGAACCAGAGGCGAGGGATTCCATCCCAGGGAAATGTGTCATGAAGGCAGTTCCATTAACATCTTAATAAAATCTTCCCAGGCCCTTGAGAGCCCTTGTGAGCATAGGCTGCATGCTCCCAGACCCACTCTTAAAGACGGCCAACAGGAGAACATTTACGTGGTGCCAATGTAGGCATTGAGCAAGGGGCTGGCGGTGGGGGTGAGCTAAGCCATCCCAAAGGACTAGGCTAAATACATACCCACTACACATGCCCCACTAAATTCCTTTATTCCCCCTTTTCTCCCTACATCCATTTACTGTCCATTTCTCCATCTGTTGGATTCAGCGGGCACACAAAAGGCTTTGTCTCTGCAAGCTGGCAAGCCTTTGGGAGAGCAGAGGGCACACTGGGGTTCATGGCGAGCTTGCTGCCATCAATAGAGAAGGCAGGCTCAGTTAGGATCCGGACTGGCTGCACTTCTTCCCGGCAGACGGAAGACCTCTACCCGGGCCGTTCACCGCCCATCAGCCCTGCCGACGAGCGATTGGCTGGAGCCTGCCCAGGATTTGTGTGCGTGCGCACGCGCATAGCCATCTTTTCCTGAAGGCAGCCAGCCTCCCGGCAGCGATAAGGAAGCAATCTCGGCCGACGGGGCTGTCACAGGAAAACCACCCACCTCGGTGGATGTGCCATTGGCTCGGGAGGTCTTGACTTTATTTACGGTGCTACGGTAATGTTAAAATGATACCATTCACAGGGGAAAGAGAGCCACATTGATTTTTTCACTCTGTGTAACATTGGTCATAGCAAGCAAACTGCTACTTAACAATGCAGCGGCCTGTAGCCGTCACTCCAAAATGGTCTGAGCACCTCACAGAGTCAATGTAGGCTGCAGAGCCACTCAACATGATGAAAATGGAGGCATTATGTAATGCACACTGTGACCTTTGGAAACATCTGCTGTTGCTTGCTAAATCATTAAAGAGTTAAACACTACGGTATGACATTACACGCATGGCTCAGTGTGCTTATCCTATCTAGAGGCATCTAAGCTATCTATGCCATTGTTACTGTATTGAAGCTACGGCACACAGTAAATTAGAGTAGAGAGAAATATCTGAACTTAAATGTTTGTGTGACACAGGGATACACAATCCTTTACTTTGCTATTCATTCACTTTCAGATGGAATGTAGTGTAGACTTCAAATATTAGATTTGGGTAAAGTTACACATCATTTGGATAATGTGCATTGGGGATATTCTCCAATTCCAAATCCCTCTATGGGTTTAAATTTAGCCCGATATCTGATGCCAGTAGGATAGAATCCTCCAAAGAGTCGTGGCATCTTAATGCGCCGACGTCCACACTGGCCAGGAATCGAACGGGAATAATTATCGCAGAGAGAGGCTGTGTTTATTGTGGAGATGTAGGGGCTCCGAGAAGCGTTACAGACAGGCAGTAAAAGCAGGTTGTTTACTATTATTACCTGCTGTAGTAGGGAAGCCAAACAGAGAGCTGCTCGCCATCAGCAGCGGGAGGAGGGCAGGGCATAGCGGTGTCACAAGTGTGATGAGAAGAGAGATAGTTCTGCCTTTCGCTGGAGTGAGACCATTCTCAGACTAAATGTTCCTCCCGGCTGCACTCCACTTGATCAATGTCACGGCCGATTCCCATCTCCCTCGTGTCAATCCCCGCGTGGATACACACACACACACACACACACAGTCACAGACAAACCCCGAACCCGCCCGCGTATAACATGGCTGAATGAGTGGCGCGCACGTGCGCCTGTGTGCATGTGTGGGTCAAGGAGATTGAGATCTCTGTTGTGACAGCTGGACAGTCGAGAGGCTCGGATAAACAGCCCACAGTGAGAGAAGATAGCAGGGCAATTGCATAAAAACAAACACTGGCTCAATGTTTGTACACTGCCGACGTTAGGAAGGGGAGGATCCATATCTGTGGGAGAACAAGTGGCGGAACTCACAGGAGCAGCATTAGCTGTGCACGCGTCTTTAACATGTCTTGTTCAGTGTTACCTGCCCTCTAGCTTTGGCTATACTGTTTTTATAACTGCCACGCTAATAAAGCTTACTTGAATTGAGAGAGGGGGGGGGAGACAGAGAGGGGGAGGGGAGAGAGAGATAAGACGAGA
>JAODUG010003369.1:0-11324 GCA_027564795.1 Aphredoderus sayanus
ACACAAATCATACACAATCAGATGGCGCCGCCGTGTGGCTAAATACTATATTACGAGTACATTACGAGGGTTAAATCATGAAGTGTCTGATAAATGCATCATACAAGTAGTCTCTACTACTCAAGTTAAATGTATTGTACATTTTATGTATATATTTTATATAATTACTGTATGTTTGATTTAAAAATAAGAAAGGAAAATTAAACTTGAGCTTTTAATACTTTTAATCTCATTCTGCTAATGAGTACCTGTCACATTTCGTGCCTGGGTCTCGTCGGGGAGACCTGGGGAATCACCACTAATTATTGTTTGCACCTTGGGTTGATTGGGAAAAGGGTTCACCTGGGGTATTATCTATGTATTTAAGGCTGGGGTGTTTTAGTGTTTAGTTGTGGATTTTTGTATATGGTATTTTGCCTTCATGTCTTCGCAAGTATTGTAACGTCTTGAGTCTATTTTTGTATTGTTTAGTTTCTTTTTGATAAAATTTCGTTTGAGCACATGCTCCTTTTGGTTGACTTTTTATTATCACCGCCTGCCCACGCACACGGCGCATGACAGTACCACTTGAATGATATTTGAGCAGATATTTGTGGACAAACAATTCAAGGATAAGGCACGTTTAATTATTCTCACACAAGAGCAAACCCTAAAACAACACATCCAATAGCAAATATAACTAAAATAATGCAAAGACATATGTACTCAATTTAAGAAGGCTAAATAACATGCAAAGATATTACTGTTTGGTTTTGCTGAAAGTAGTAGTGTGTCTTTTGAACTAGAAATAAAATGATTAATTATGCCTATGAAACACATCACTGCTGGCTATAATATTTAAATATATTTATATACAGTATTGTATTGGTATCGGTATAGTATCATATCGAATTTAAAAAGTTTGGTATTGCCCATCCCTACCATACTGTATGATCATCATAATATACCCCTACATCTGCTGGTGTTGTTCAAATAAAGTGCTCTCTCAGAAGCTCCGCCCCACACAATGGAAACACATTGCCAAGGCAATGTGTTTCTGGGTTTGTGTTTCCATTTACAGAGCCAGGGCTGTTAAAAAACACCAGATAATTTTTTCAGCACGGACACAAAACGGACATCTATTGTGAGTAAATATTCTCTGAATTTGCCAAAAGTGTATTGGCTACAATCGCTGAATATATCTGTAACACATTCTCAGATGCATTAAGGAAACACATGTACAGTGTATGTAAAGACAAACATGTGGGCTCTAAAAAGGGTATATGATGACGGAATGGGAAAGAGAGGCCCTTATATGTGAAAAGGGTTTTGGTAGGGGATTGCGGCAGAGCTAAACCAAAACAGCTGCAGCACATGAACTTACCTCAAACTTTCCCTTCTTCTCTAGTGGCTCTACTTGGGCCTCGTTGGACTTTGCCGCATCACTCTTTGGAACTCCCTCTCCCTCCATTTCTTCTGCGATCATCACTGTTTCCCACCGGCCGAATGTGGCGGCAGGAAACATGTCTGAACGCATGCTATCCCCAAAATACACCACCTGGAGAATGCATAACAGGTATAGGGGCCCATTCATATTGAGAGATCTGAAAATAGGCTTATGATTCGTCAACCACCAGATATAGATATCTGTCAGACTGCTAACCTGCTACTACCTACAGATTACAACTTTGCTATATTATAAAATAAAATACAATTCGAAATGTGTTGTGTTTGGGTGCCTATGTTTTACAGAACAGCATAACAAAATGTTGTCGGTTCAGCAAAAAAAAAAAAAAGCTAGAACATTATAATGCAGCTCGATTAGAAAATGTTTAGGCCTTATCAACAAAACCTGATAAATCATATTTTCATAAAGACAACATTTTAATTTCTTTAAATGAAATAAAATAAATAGTTGTAAACCATCAAAACTATCAGGTTATATTGCATCTTTATTTGTGCACTGGAAACAGGAAGTTGTAAAGAGATGCACACTAGTAACTGATTTATAATATCTCATGAGGTGATGATACAAATGTATCTGATAAAAATAGAGTTTATACAGAAAAACAAGACTAATATATATATATATATATAAAAAGTACAGTAAACTTCATTTTCTTTTATTTTTAATTAACCAGACAGGATGAGGCTGCAAAACTCATCACACCTTTGACCTCCAGCCTCCTTTGTCCTGAATGTCTAGAAAAAGACGCAAGTTGAGACATGCTTAAAGGAGTTGGGATTCCAAAACCTGTATGCAAACCTGTATAACTGTTTAAAGAAAAAAACATTAGCAAGGTGCTGTATGACTTAGGTTTTGGAATGCTGCTATTTTTAATTAATTTACCATTGAAGATGCAGACTGAATTGCAATAGCCTTTACTCTTCCTGTTACATATTGTAATGTGTGACATCATTGAGGCATACACTGGCTTTGAGGATGAGCTAGATGTAGAGCTAGATGATGCTATATAAACAGTTGTAGCAATGCCAACTGGTTAAAGGCTGCTTCAGTTGTTTCTACTCCCATTAAGATGCAAATACTGTACTGCAAACAATCCCCAATGGAGCATGTCCATACCCTATTCAATTTCCTCATTGATGGGCCATTTCCAGTATTTATTGATCCCATTTAGTTTAGCATTTTGAGTACATGGTTCAAAGACAGGTTTTATTATTTAACTGGGGTCTGATGGTCTCAGTGGGGTTTTGGTAGACTATTACAAAAGGTAAGAACTTTATTAAAATGTAAAAAAAAAAAAAAAAACATTAAAAAGGTATTTTGCCAGTCTATGACCAGACCTTCCATGCTTAAACAAATCCGTATTTCTAGGGCAGGGGAAAAGTGGGACTGTTGGGAAGGGTTTTGTGAATCACATTTTTACTAGACCATCCCAGAACCGACCACAGCTGAATTACCTACTCAGAAAGAACTGCTACACAGACTGGGCCCTATCATTGTTCAGTGGTCTCCGCTGCCAGTCATGGGATCAGTATGATAAATATTTACAGGGGCCAGGAATTCCAGCAGAGACACTAAATATTATAGAGGACCTTTCACAGGGCTAGACATGGCTGGGCTACACATGTGGTACAGCACAAGACGGCAAGACAAATTTTGCACAGATATCAAAAAACAGCTTGAGCCTTTCAATGCTGAAAACAAATTACAGCATCACTTTTTATGATGATATAAGACCTGATTAAAAAAAATCCCTTTGTAATACAAGAATTCTACAAACAACACTATTTAAATATGTAACATAAAACTATATCTGAAATAAGACTTATATTGCAAGCTAATTTGAGCATGTTTTAACTGACCATAAGACTCTCCACTCCAGATGAAGCCGTATAACTTGTAATGGATATACAGTGTGCGTCTGGCTAGCTGTTATTAGGGCTTTACTCAGAACGTAAGCACTGAACCCCTTTCCCCAGGTAAACAGTCACAGGCATGCAAGGGGAATGTAATGAGCCCATTGTCCTCTTCTGTGTGGGGCTTTGGACACAGAAGAGGCAATATTAAACATTTTTTTTAAATGTCTGGCATATGAATATTTCTGGACATTTTACTGTTGTCGGTCGTCTCCCTTTGTGTATATATAGGACAGCAAAGCATTGCATTTAAAAATGGGACAATGGGACCGCTGTGTGGTGCCACCTTTTTTAATGTGTAATGATTTTGAAAATGTAAAGTGTTCACATCTAACTGTTGAAATTACATTTTAGTACTTCATTATTACCATGTTTCAATTATCTTATTGAATTGGTATTATAGGTTCCTTTCCTACATCTAAAAATAAAACAAGAAACTGTACTTATCTATTAATCAACACTGCAGTCAGGAGGAAAGGTATTGGCTGTGCCTGCTGTATTTGACTGGCTTGCATGCTTTTAACTGATTTCATAATTTTCTTTATAATTTAGCACAACCTCACATAAGTACTTTACATTTTTGTAACCACCGACATTTGAGCAATAGAATCTGTCATCACAGTGTGTGTAACCCACACAGGATTGCAATCTTCCCTGAATGCCTCCATTCAGCCCCCTGCATTAAGACCTGTCAGGTGAAAGTGGAGAGGAGTCAAAACACAGGGGACCTTAAGTCACCCACAGAGAAGCTCCGTCTGAATCGGCCGCAAGCACAGGTTTCCGTTTGCATTCCGAGACAGATTTCTCCACGTGGCTGGGTGAGGGGAGAACAGAGGGGACATTGAAGCTCGAATGAGAGGAACAGATGGAGGGAGGGAAGAGAGAGGCTTGGGATGTGGAAGAGAGCTTTGGCATGAGATTCTGGCAATAAAAGTCCATTTTGTGCAAATTTCTAAAATTTGGTCTGTGGCTACACAAGCTTAAAGGTGCTCTATGTAATATTTTGAGATTAAAACATTTAAAAAACTCTACCAAATTGATCAAGGCAATGTTTACAAATAAAGTTATGGACTAGTTAATGACATCATTTTCCTTTGATGCGGAGCTATTTATAGAATAATAGGCTAAACTGCTAGCGTACTAGCCTACGCCTACTGCCTAGTGTTACCACTTTGTTTCGCAAAGGGTGAAGTCCGTAAATGTAGCATCCAGTCTACCCTTGGTCCAACATGAACAGACAAAGAAGAAGCTGCCGTGAGAGCGTATGCTCACCTGTTGTCAATCACGTACGGTACTACTTCCCACTACATCAATGGTAGGCTACTGCCCCTCATCCCCGTAAGATACGGAATTAACAGTAGCCAGAACGCAGCAATGGCCAAAGCTCTTGTAAAGTTAAAACCACCGCCTCGACAACCACCTCCGAGCAAGAAACCACTTCCGGTGGCAAAGGCAGAGTTAACATTGGCGTTGCATATGATCGTTGGAGACTACTCTTGCACAGTTTACGGATGACATCTGATGTTTCTAGACAGGTAACTAACTTGTTTACGATCTGGCGCTTTGGAAGTGGAACAGGTGTTGCCCGGCTCCTGCTGCACAAGAGAGAGTGAGAAGAAGAGAGAGCGAGAGAGTGAGAGAGAGAGCGAGAGAGAGAGCAAGATAATGCTATGCCCTAGTCGCGGATATGACACTCTTCTCAATAACGGAATTAACTCGTCTAAATATACGGTCACCAGTCACCAGACTTATTTCACTGGTTGTCATAGCCTAAATGAGAACGGAGCTACGTTTATTTCAGTAGACTATTCGATAATAATTTCACATTCCATCGGAGTACCTGTAAATTCCATCAACATCAACTACAAGTGTATGTCTGTATGTATACTGTGTAGGCTACAAGGTGGAGCTATGAGGGGCGTGATTGTATTGACTTCTTACAATTGAGGGTGGACACCACTACATTCTGGTGATAGGCTGCACCCTAACTGCTTGGAGTTTGTATTAGATGGCTGGCCAAAACTACATAAAAGACCTTTAAGAAACATTGGCCTAGATATTTGAAGTCATGTTTAAAGAAATGAACAAGGGTGAACATGGCACCATACCTTGGGCTCCGGTTTTCCAGTCATGGTCTTAAGCAATTCTTGAAGGTGCGGCCAGTTGCCCTGGGAATACCAGCCGGGCCT
Source organism: Aphredoderus sayanus (assembly GCA_027564795.1). Classification (NCBI taxonomy): domain Eukaryota; kingdom Metazoa; phylum Chordata; class Actinopteri; order Percopsiformes; family Aphredoderidae; genus Aphredoderus; species Aphredoderus sayanus. The sequence goes on from JAODUG010003369.1 coordinate 5,550, forward strand.
GTCCAATGATGGCAAACCCTCGCTCTCTTCCACATCGTTCACTACAAGAGGGAAACAGCATGAGAAACCACACAGTCACCAAAGCCTAACCAGACACCCAGCTGCTGCTATAGAGGACAAGAGCAGACCTGACCACATACAAAGTAAAAAACCTCTTTGCTCAACCACTGTTCAGCAGCAGAGCCACAAGAAAACTCAACAAGAGAAGGAGTTTTAATACTGGGGATGGAGAGTTTAGAATGCACCACTGTTATGTAAGGATTACATCATATTGCTAGAGGAACAGAATAAGAAAATTATTGTTACTTCTCTACATTGTTTATTTGTGTCTTGGAAATTGGCTTTAGTACACAATTCGTTTCCACTAAGGCTTATAAGAGCAGTTGTTGATGCACATTCCAACCTCCATTACATCAGTGCAGCAATGAAGGGGAAAATAAAGCCTTGAGTGAAACCAGACTGGAGACTGGCCTGCTTTTGACCCACCCTCGCTACCCGCTTTTCCGAGGAATATCATGCTACAAGCCACGTGTCGACGGGAAATATTTCCAACACGTTACTCTTACACTCCCAAAATGTGACACCAGCTTCACTGGCGCAAGTGCAGTGGTTGCACTTGAAATGTCACAATTACCTCATGGAGGTCTTGGTGCTTGTAAATAACAATAGAAACACTAGAGTAAGGTTCCCAACAACTACAATAAAGCAAATAAACCTTACTGTACTGCATTAGAACTTATACAAAATAATACAACTAATGAAAAGTCAGATTTTAATTAAATCAATACCTCATGCAACTTTTCATTTAGTGTGTACAGATTTCTGGTTATTAATGTGAAGCTAATGGTAATGGTTCAGAGAATATAGGTCAGTAAAGAGGAAGCTTTTCCTGTGGATTATTAAAGGGGTAGACTGTTACCTTCCTGGTCTGTAATGGCCATAGAAGGAAAACAGGCAGGGAAAAAGGCTAATTAGAAAAGTCCTTACTTGTTACATAGAAGTGTGCTCACTGTTTGTTTGGTAATGCCACCGTAATAAGACCGCCTATATAGTCTACTGTAGTATTCAACAAAATAGGCTATACAAGCTACAAGGAAGTGAAGGCCATCGCCAGTATGCAAACCTCAAGTCTAATGTTCAACACTTAATAGATTACCAAATCTGCTGCCGTGCCGATGTTGACCACCCCATTCCACCTCCCATATCCTTTAGTCTGAATGGTGAGGAGGAATAAATGCGCAATATTAACGCCTTGAAAACAATGTGGAAAATACTAAATTGTTTATGATTCAAACTGATATGGTTTGTTGACACCGCTGTGTCAACAGTAGCAAAGCAAGAAAAATGTAAACTGCCAATTGAAGGAACTGGCTGCCATTCCAGTTTAAAACCCCTACTTCTTATGAAAAGGAGGGGAGAGTATCTTTCAGGAGGACTATGATGTATGGTAAAGACAAGCAGCTGTGAGAAACCAAAGCTTCCTCTTTAATTTGTTAAACACCAATGTTTTAGCATACAGGCCAATAAAGGTTCAAACTAAGGTTAAAAATGCTATAAATATTGTGACAGAATTGAGTGAAAGCACAAGCTTGATCATCAGCACGTATATGTATTTAAGCCTGCACACACAAATGCACACACACAAACGCACACACACATACACAGTAACAGCTGTAAAGAAACTAGAGCTGAACTAGAGAAGAATGACTGGTATGTGATATTTGAGGGGCCAGAAAACTGCAAACCAGGCTGTGAAGATGACCAGCTAAACCGTGTTTTTCTAACTCTGTTAGCACAAACCTGCAAGGATGTACACATACAGTACAGGGTAGAAATGAAGAGGGTCTTGGCATCGTGTGAAGTATTGACAAATTGGAGGCTGGTGTATGAGCTAATGTCTAGATGTTATGCAGAAATTATTCTTGTTTTGACTGAACATTACTATATTAATTCAGGTGTCTAAACACCAACACAGTGTATAGATACTGTATAGATAAACTGAATCAACAAAAAGCACCACTTCAACCAGAAGTCATTGACTAGAGAGACATTACACTGCTTGCAATATAAAGAGTATAAAGGAGTGGCTAATGTCTCCACAGGCCAAACGATGTGCCGAATTTGGTCAGCTTTATGACTCACTGAGTTCAAAGTTTGACAATACACTGTTAACGCTAAAACCACTAGTAACTACATTGTTACATTTTTCTATGTTATAACTTTACATATCCGATGTATATATTCATGTTATTTAATTTAGTAAAGATTAAACATTAATTATTATATGCATAGTGTGTTATACTTGTCTATATTTGACAGTGTGGGCAGCCATGTTTCTTGTCTGTTAGAACTGTTTAGAACTCAGTGTTAGGAAACCCTGCACAATAACCTGATGTGGAATTCAGAGATGAGGTGGCGTTATACCTTATATTTCCCTGTCGAAGTTGGATGTCCCCAGTTCTGACAACGCAGCATTAGTCACTAGCATTGAGTTCTAGAAATTAGTATAATACTATCTCCTCATATGTTTATAATATTCACCGTTATAGTTTAATCAATAAATCAATCTAGTAATTGATCATTTCAAAATTAAAAATTAAAAATAAAAACATTAGTTAGTACAGTTCTACATACTGTATATCTAAAATCTTCTGATTATGGCTATTCTATAAAACAGGATCTTTGGTCATCTCAATAATGTGAATATATTAATTCTAAGACACAAAACGTGTTGCTGCGGACTTGATTACTGTACAGTGTTGCTATGTAGTGGTGGTAGAAGGGTTAATGTGCACTAACCCAGTGTCCTGAATGGCCTCTGCTGGGGCACCAAGGAAAAGAATCCGGGCTTTAGGGCATTTGTGATGATAATGTCAAAAAGCTCCTCAAAGTCTTTCCTGTAAGAAGTGGGGAGAAAATATAAAACAATCATAGCATATTATGTGTTAAATAACACTTTGGATGGTGTCCAAATGATAATTACACAAGAAAAGAACGATGACTGTATGTGGATTGACATGTAAACATCCGTGCATAAAAAGTTGGTATACAGTGCTACTGTAGCATGCACTCTTCAGTATAACATTGTAAAATAAAGGAAGATAAAAAAGCACGAGCTCCACTTCTTATGGTGTTGCTCTGTAGGCTGTACAGTCATTGTAATACTGTATGATAGAAAAATGAAAACAACAAAAAGCAAAAACCTTAATAAAAGATGTAATTATGTATATAACTGTTTTATTGTTCCAAACAAATGTAGGGTCTATGCTGGCCAAGAGCTTTACCCACAGATGCTTTAACATACAAGGGCATCACACTAGCTTTTGAAATATTCCACCCAATAAGAAACCGTTAACTGTATATTATCTAAAACCAATTGGCATGTACTATTATTAATATATTACAGTATGCAGCATTACAATAGTAAATGCCTGTATTTGGCCATGCCAACGTAAACATGGCAGGCTCCCTGGAAAAGCGGATGGTTGTTGGCTGGTAGGGACTTGTCAAACAGCCTTGGCCTTGTTGTGTTACTTCTGACAGCCTGTTGCTATTGGCCTCTGGCCGACTAGGCTAACCAAGGGACCTCGTAGATCTAAGAAAAAGAGAAACAAGTTGCTTCTGACTGCTGGACTGCTTGGTAATAAATTGAAGGGCATAAAACGCCAATTTCAAAACATGTACCTTCTGAGGAGGGAACTGTTGAGACATGTAATTGTCTACTGTCAGCAAGTATATTTCCTTGAGGTTGGGTGAAGATGAGTCTATTTCAAAGCTACAGGATTAGACTGAATCAAAGACATACAGTAAAGCTGGCAAACCAGTATACTCATCAACAATTCTGGCAAGATGAAGTCTGGCTACTGTGACCAGTACATACTGCTGGGGTGTGACTAAAGAGGCTGTCCTCGGAGAAGACTTGCAGCTGCGTCAAAAGGTTACAGAGAGACGATAGGTGGACAGTCCAGCAGAACAGCTAGGGAGTGGGAAATAAACAGCAGGATGTCCAGGCAACTTGTGTGACAGGAAACAGTGAATGGTGGGGGGTGGGTGGCTCCAGGCTGCAGATGGTATGAGGCTTTTCCTGCTCCGCTGCAGAGGAAACAGCCTCACCAAAACAACTCCTCGACTTACGCCATCCTGTGTGTCCCATGTGTGCCCCCTCTGGATGCCCCCTGGTTGCCCCCGTTGTGTGTTCCTTGTGTGGCCAGATAGGAGGGAGGGAATCCTCTCCTGTGCCTGTGGCTCTCATTCAGTACTGTAGCTGTTTTTGCTGCTCAGTCAGTCATTTTGCTGCTTAATCAAATAGTTTAGGGCGCTATAGAAAATAAGTCTAGACCTGTGTGTGCTACAATGTGTGTATGTGCGTGTGTGTATGTGCGTGTGTGTGTTTGAGGGTGGGGGGGGCAGAAGACAACCTTTCCTCTAGGCCAGCACAAAGCCACACCTGGGAGATATTCTACAGAGAGCCTGTTGGAACAACAAATCCCTTTTGCATACTTAAACATACTTAAAATGGAGGTGTGGGACCATAATGCAGACATGTTAGTCTGGTCCATAATGTTGGAGTGATATTTAAGTGCTAAGTAATAGCTTTTGATGAAGCTTCCTTACATCATTATATACTAAAGTCCTGAATTTCCTAATTAAATATTCTGTGTTCTAGAAACACTACAATACTTTGTAGCTTTGTAGCCAAGCTAGAGCATTGTTTAAGAAACAATAGGCGCCAATGGCGGTTGATAGATATATAGCAACGTCCTTATCGGAAAGTCTAGCCACTTGGCTAGACTTGGCTGGTTTCCCCCGGGCAGTTCTTTAGAAAGACTGTGTTGAAATTAATAGGGAGAGAGCCATAACTGCACTTTCAATGTCCACCAAAACAGACCGAAGAAGCAACGTGGCACCCTGCTCTCCATCCTATGTGCCCATACCTCATGGGAAGAACCGCGGTGGTCAGGTGCGCTGCCATATGGGTGGCAGTGAAGGTCAGAGGTCTCGATGGACCAGACCCGGGAGGAGGTTGGGGGAATTGAACTTGAGTGGGCAGTGTTCAAAGCCACCATTTCTGAAGCTGCGGCGGAGAACTGTGGTCTAAAGGTGTTAGGTGCCTCAAGGGGCAGTAACTCTCAAACATCGTTGTGGACACCGGTGGTCAGGGAACCCATCCAGGATATGTTATCCTAAGCTGTGTACAGTAAGGATGGGACGCTGTTGACCTCAACTGAGGCGGTAATATTGTGGTGGAAGGAACACCTTGAGGAACTCCTGAACCTGACTAACAGAATTGAGAGGCAGAGTTGGAGGCTGAGGGGCGATCGTCGTAAATTTCACAACAACTACACAGTGGCAAAGCCCAGGGGACTCTGGGTGTGGAGGGGATTTCCTGGGTGACACACCTTTTTACCATTGCGTGGAAGTCTGGGACAGTGCCTAAGGAGTGGCAGAACCGCAGTAAATAAATCTCCGTAAGGATCTAACAGGCCAACTTAGAAATAATAGCAAGATAAAACAGAAGAGGAACGAAATATTCCGTGCCTATTTATAGTTGTCTATCATTTTGAGATGCGGAATGGCAACGGCATCTGAACAGCTGAAAGCAAAACAGAACACAACTGCGAGGTGCAAAAAGACAGCATAGTCCTTCTTACTGTAGCCTATAATTGCCTAACCTGCAATACCGGTTTAATAAAAACCTGTGTTAACCCTCGTAATGTACTCGTAATATAGTATTTAGCCACACGGCGGCGCCATCTGATTGTGTATGATTTGTGT
>JAODUG010003370.1:0-31150 GCA_027564795.1 Aphredoderus sayanus
GTTTAGCGCCTTCTATCTGCCACAAAGAGCTAGTGATTTGGGTCATTCTGACCCAGAGGACATCACGAGGGTTATATATATATACATACATATACACACACACACACAAACACACATACACACGGCTCAAAACTGAGTTTTGTGATCTGTTGCACCACTACTAATATGTGGTACATGGTATAATAAATATAATCAAAATTACATACGTGTTGATAAAAAACATACATGCAGTTAGCAGAACCAACAATGAAAGCATTACTATGCAATATAGCTACATATATTGGATAACTAATGCACGTTTGCAACTACTTTTAAAAAAATGTGTCAAATGTTCATTACCTTTTTCTTGATTTTCTGTCTCTGCTTCTCCTGCGTCTGTCTCTTCGACTATCATCACGAGAACCTAGCACAGGCAAAAAGAAATCACAGTAAAGAGTTAGAGAACTGGAGAAGAATCAGTCACACTCATGTAGTCCTGCACCACTAGCTCCACTCCACCTACTTATTTTTCCACACACATGTGCAAGAGAGGGATGACAATCATAGCTAACCTCTGGAGTGTTGCCCACTGCGTCCAAGCTTCTCATGTGTTGGCTGATCCTCCTCATCCTCCTCTTCCTCACTGCTGGTGCTGCTCACATCCAAAACAATGTCTTTCTTGGGGTCAACTCTGACAAAGTTTCGACATTCAAACGTCAGATGGCCGGCTGAGAAAAAGAGTGAGTGAGACAATACATCAAACAATAAAATGTTGTGAAAGTGTAAGATAAATACGGTGAATTATTTGTGATCACTTCTTTCAGCATGGAATTCAAACTCACACTGATAGCACGTTTTTGTCATAACAGATACTTACGGTAGCCACATTTCTTGCACCCAGCTCTAATGTTGTCCTTATTTGGACCTGGCAAACACAGTGAAAACCTTTAATGCTTTGATATATAACAATTATGATATTTAAGAGGATAACTTTGCTTGCTGTATAATAACATCAATTCTGCTTGGCAAATATATGATGACCTCAACAACGTGTTCAACAACAACTGTGCTCTCTTGTGATGTACGTTAGACTTAAAACTCATATTTTATATTATATAAGTCATTATGTTTTTGTTGTTTTCTTTTTATTGGGTGGGAGGGGGGTGGATTTTACTGAAGGTAGAGCAGTATAGTAGTGTACATTCGTAGCCTGTGTTTGAAATGCATTCAACGACGCAACGTAGGAACATGGCGGAAATCGGGAAATGTCGTATTGTACAACAGATCACGCAATAACAGATGTATTTTGACTGTAAGGTTTTCTTTTACCACGCAATATAGTCTACAACGCGGCAATAACATACTGTTATTTGAGCATCAGCTTCTAGAGGGCTACAGCACAGTACTGTAGTGAACTCCCAACTGCACTGAAACGCAGCGACCGATGCTTCTACAGTAGATTACCTCTACAGTAACATGGCGATCCACAGTACCACTGTAATGTTTCTCTAATAAGTGTGTTGAATACAAACCTTCTATACATTTAACATATCCTAAAATTGACTGACCATACAATACTGACCTGGAATGTCCATTTTAAAGTCCAAAATAACAAAATGCTGGTTACTGCTCAACGACCAAACTTTCACTGTGCTCCCTTTCAAAATAGCGTCGGTCAGAAACAAATAAGCAATGCCTACTAGTTCCTAGAACGTTGTTCTTGGAACTACCGTAGGCTAACTGTAATTCCGAGTAATGTCCTGTTGGATCACTCACATAGAAGATACAGTAGCCTACCTGTATGTTTCAATAGACCCTGCGAATAGATGCTGTTATAGCTATTGATCACTTATAAAACCCAAATATTTGTTACATTTTATATAGCAGCTTATAAAATGCTTGTATGTTGTGTTATAAAGCCACACTTAATTATATAAATATGAAACAAATATTTTAAAAAATAACATTACTGTTCAATCTGAATACAATGAATTAAATTAGTGAAATACTATATCTGTATGTTGACTGCTTGGAAGTGCTGGGGTAAGTTGTAGGAACATTTTGTAAACTTTTCATCTGAAAAAAAAAACCCCACAAATGAATACGGAAAATAAAACATTTTCAAGTTCAGATTTCACAAAAATGGACGGTAGGCTATGTTCAATAGCATTTGTTGTAGTTAAAGTTGCACTTTTAAGCCACTAGAAGGTGCAAGAAATGCCTCAAGTGGTTGGACAGTTTTATGGGGCAACATCTTCTATTATTGTGACATGCAGTACATGCAAGTGACTGCTACAGATTCAGCATACAAGATACAGTAGCAGTTTGTAATATAATGCGCAATGCATGAAACTAATATAATGTAAACAAAAGTATAATATACTATATAAACATAACTTGACCTACTGCTGCTGAGTCTGCTCATTATGATAATAGTTGATGATGAAAAATTAATTGCACAACATATTCTGCTATACACCAATTAAAACAACCTTAGGTCATAGTAAGCCTACGTGGTTTTCCTGACATTTTTACAGATGTAGTCTGCTGTGTATTAATTTAACATGATTTAACTACACATAGCTATATAACCTATAATTCAATGAATTAATGTAATAACAATATAAACATTCCATTCAAATACAAATAATGACTTAATTACATTACATGCCTTAGAGCTCTACTCACTGGTAGCTGGTGACATATTGACTCATAATCTGTGCTTTGATATTTAATTTAAAGCATTGTTCCATGCATCCTTTTTAAGATCAGATCACATTTTAAAATGGATAGTTATTTAGGTAGTCATTGTCATCTATTTCTGCTCCCTTATCTACATTGGGGTTTATGTTTTGCAACTGACAGCTCAGTGGTATACTGTATAGGTCATTAGAGTTACAGCAGTAGCATACAATTTGCATAATTTACCGCATTACCATTTACATTTACAGATGATTTTATCAAATTTACAATCCACCTTTTGTTTCATGTACCATCTAACCAAAGGTGGCTTGTAGACTATACTGGTGTTATTCTAATGACCCATATACCACTAAGCTGCCAATTGTATTTCCACAGAGCTATGTATGTTTGATATCTCACACCTCCAGCCATGGGGTTTATTATTCATCCTGTACTTAGCAACGGAAGAAATAGACTCTTTATGATTGTGCTGAGGCTCTGAGGCTTTGCTTTTTTCCTTTGTGGATACCGTGACTCACCTTATAACGGAGAACATAGATGTTTATGGCACAACACAAAACACAACTCTTGTTTGAAACATGTCTATGAGTACAGTATATGTTTTGACTTGGTCACAAGGTATTTTTGTTGATCAAGTCTGGTTGGTCTATGCAAGGAAAGCATAAAAATTTCCTATTATTATTTTTATTATTATTATTATTATTATTATTATTATTATTATTATTATTATTTATTGTATTATTATTATTATTATTATTATTATTGTTGAATACATTTGATTTGCTTTAAGTGAAGTCAAGTTACAATTCTAACAATATACAGTAAGCTGTTTTACACTTGTTACTGAACATAGTTAGGGACAGTTATATGCAAGTTAACAAATTCTCATTTGAAATTGTAAAGTATGTTGATCAAGTAACAAATTTTTTAAATCTTAAGTAATGGAAATACTATTTAATTCCTTGGTACTGTATACTAACCGTACACATAGAAAGTAATTTCCTGTATGCTTTTCAAGGAACACATAAATCATCAAATAAAAATACATATTGTCTGACATACTGTCAACTGCTATAGGATCACAGACAGACATATTGTGAAAACCCATGTCTTAACAGATAATAACTAATAACTGCAAAGAATTATAAAGAAACTGACCTACTGTGTATAAAAAGGTATAAACATAGTATAGATGACGCATAGAGCGATTCTGTATGAATTACATCATCATGTAGGATAATCACGTCAGTGCCTACAAGGTAAGATTTTGTAAATGTACAGCATTAATGAACTAAAGAACCCTTTTGGCTGAGCAATGTGTCCTTTCTGCTGCTAATAGGTTATGTCTGGTCAGCACCTGGGGGTCACAGAGGATGTTTTTGGGATGGTGGCTGCTATTCCTTTACTAGGCCTCGTGGGTAAATAAACCTGCCAGAGCTGCTCAAATACATGCGGCTAGGACTCCCAACGTCCAGATGGAACTCCAACAAGCAAGAGGATTGTCATGCTCAGACCGTCACGCAGGATAAATAAGGACTGCCCTTGGTGCCTGAGAAGCCATCCCCAAACATCTTGAATGCAAAGGAAAACAAATCATAGAACATGGACAGTTTCCCCATGTTTTCTGATGTTTGGCCACGCTGTTTGGCCTCAACATACATTGACATTAGTCTTATTGTCCTTTATTCATGGGGTTTCAGTTTGTTGTCCCGAGTTAAAATAACACTGCTCGAGAAATATCTTTATTTTTAATATTTTACAATGATTTCTTGAGTTTCTGTCTGGTCTTGTCCGAGGTGATGTGAATTGCGGTAAGACTTAATTAACACATCTGTACATGAAGTACAGAAGAATGACTCTCTCCATCTCTATTTCTACTGCCTTGTTTATCCATATCTCTCTTCTTATGTCATTCACACTTTACCTTCCTGTTGCACAATAATGTCAGACTCCTTACCATCCTCCCTCCACCCCCATGCATGCTTTACCACTTTCACTTTACACACATTCTGTTGAATGAGAGGTAGACAGTGTGTGCCTATCAAACCCTCTTGTTTTTCCCCCCACTAGGATCTCCTAGTGTCTAAAACACTTTCCACTTCTGCAGCATTTCTGCGGAATCCTGTGTCTATTTCTTTTTTCATGAATTTCCAACATGTATGTACATGCACATTTTCCTATTTCCCTGTACACAAATGGTTTAAAAAAGGTGGTGAGACCTCACCAAGGGGTCACAGGGGGCTTTTGCCAGACTATATTTGTTTAGCAAAAGCAAAAGTGTACATAGAATGCACAAGAAGGGTCGCAAGCTAGAACTTGTTTTTGAGGATAAGGCAGTCTGAGAACCACTGGCCGGTACGCTTGCTTTTTCTACACTTTCCCCTACTGTACACCACATTTGGGGGTGTCTGTGGGTATTCCCCCTCCCCCATCTTGCTTGGAATAAAGAAAAAAAAGAAGAGGTAGAAAATACATTTACCTTTTTATTGATTTTATTTATGCTCACTAGACTTCAAAGGCAAGTAGTTCTGTTGATGACGGAAGGTCAGACTGCTCTGAGGAACAGAACAGGAGGAGGAAGGAGAAAGTGTTGGGAAAAATAGGAGAAGTAGATTGTAACTGAGAAAAAAAGCTTTGCTAGTGAACCTAGGATTTGAGTTGCCATGGTCCTGGAGATTGTGCAATGAAGCAAAGGGCAAAAGTTAGCAAAACTGATTGTTTGCACAAATTGAATGTGGTTAATCGGTACCCATGAAAAGTTAAGTCTGGGGATATTGATTTTCAGCAATTAACTTTTCCATGTCATAGCATGGACGACTAGACAAAATAAAGTGCGAACAGTTACAGTAACATTTGTACATGCAGACACACAAACAGTATTGCACGCACTGTAAACTCAGTATGATAAACTAACCTTCATAAGTATCAAATAACAACTAATAACATAATAACACATCCACTATATGTGGGTCTGTTTCAGGATGCCTCACTTATGTTTGTTCCCTAATCAAACTGCATGCTAGCAGTAAACAGCTTTTATGATTACATAGCCAGTCCTGGGATGGGATCTCAGTAACGTCATTTATGGTTCCCTTATTATTCCCATTTAAACTGATCAAAATACATTCTTTATGTGCCCCTCAAGGTAAATGGAAGAGTGTGTGTGTTTGTGCGTGTGTGCGTGAGAGAAAGTGAGAGAGAGAGAAAGAAAGAGAGAGAAAGAGAGAGGGGGGGGGGTAATAATTTTAAAACTACATTACAGGCATCATTGGCCAGCTGAGAAAACAGTTAATTCAAAACGTTTACGAATTGAATTACATATTCAACCAGTGCTGTCTCGTTTTTATACTGTCTGGCTTATGGACCACAATATTTCTTTCCTGCTTAGTCCAACAGACAGACACTAAACAGATACAGTATCCATCTAACTGGCCATTTGATCTTTTTTATTTGTTGAGGTCTAAACAAAGACAGAAAAACACAAACACACTTGTTCAAACAATTTCTCTGACAACTACAAGACAGATCATTGATCTCTTTTCTACCTCAAAATCTTTATACTACTGCAAAACTGTAAACCCACCCTTTTGGATGGAATTACAAAGATTCTTCCCATTTCATCCATGGCTGTGTGGTCTGGTGCCTCCCACACATACTGTACATCCTTGCCTTGACAACTTGAACCTAAACATTTCCCTTGACGCCTTGTAATCTAGCTAACCACAATCTCACAGTTCACAGAATCTATAGGTCAGAGAAAGCTTGCGAGTAAAGAACAGTGAGAAAGTAATTTATCTTAGAAATTTAAATTGGTTGATTCATTACTGTACGTTCAAGGCCACATGATCGCTATACAACATCTCTTTTGGTTGTTGACATATATCCCTGTATGCATCCAGACAATGTGGAAATGTGAAGTCATACTGTATGTAAAATAAGAGAATACATTATAATATTTCTGTCTTGATGATGATCATTTCAGAAAAATTGACTTAATGCAAATGTTTTTTGTACTATAAAAGGTTTGGCAGGTTACTGTAGGTTTATATCATAAGGTTCTAGCCACTAACCTTTGGTGTGTATTTTAAATAATGTGGCAAAAGAGAGTCAAGTTAACAAACAAAATGTCAATGGTCAAATATCCACACTGTCTATAGATTGCACAAGTTATACCGATCTGCTAGGACAGTGGTTCTCAACCAGGTAGTGGGGAAAAAATCTTAGATGTCTCTTCAGGTTGCACAAGAAACGTGATTTGTTTTACTGCGCAACTTTCTTAAATGAGCTGGTCTGGTTTTCTATCAGCAAGATATTACTCAACAGTAAATTCAAAAACATTTATATGAACTTCAAGCAACACTTACAATAAAGTTTAAATGTTTCTTAAATAAACATTACAACTACAATAAAAAGTGGTTGTAATGTAAAGTAAATTTTGTCAAGGGGTTTTGTTGGTGTTGGGGAACAATGCTACTGGAAATGTTTTAGGAGGGGCTTGAGTTCTAACTGGTTTAAAACCCCTGTTCTGTACAGTATATGCAGCCTGCATGCTACATATACATCTGGCAGGCCCTTTGATAGCAGAACTCGTCAATTGTTGTTGTGCCCACCTTGCTTCAAATTACTGTTTTTATGCTCCCATGGTTTCAAGTGCTTCCCATGAATACTAGAACTCCCCAAACATAAAAACAGCACCTAAGCAGTTTGTGGTGAATTCTTGATCCACCTAAAATTTGCACCTGTTTATTTAGAGTGGTCTTGGAGGAAGCTATGTCAGTTCACCTGCCCAACATAATCCAGCCTTTCTCTCTGGGACAAACCCATAACCAATAAACAGACAGACATGTCTCCATGCGTTTTCATGCTCTTGCATGTTGGCGCTGGTATTTTCAGTTAATGCGGTGTATACCACATCATGTGAGGCCTCCTTACTCAGGGTGCTGCTATGATTTTATTGGAGACTTGATTGAGCACATGTGAATAACCACAAACCCTGTTGGCAGCGGGTAAGTTGTTGGCAGAAAAGCCTTCTTAAAGTCTATGTGGTAATGAGGTGCAGCCTTTGCTAGAAAGACACATAGAGAATTCAGTTCATTTGGCCACACAGAACAATGTTGGCCCAAGTCCTCTCATTTCACACATAAAATGTTTTGTTATCATAAAAAAGTGAGACATTTTCAAAGTGCAGGCGGTCTCCACTACCTCACAGAAGAAAAATGCGGTACTTGCCTCACTTCCCAGAGAAAAATGGCCAAGTTGATTTGATGAGGGCGGAAAGTATTGGGGTCTTTCAAACGCACGTATACTTAGAGAGGGGGAAATGGAAATACGACCATCTTACTAACATGAAAACCAGAGCACATCATGAGTCAATCATGATATTACCCAGAATTATGCTAGATCTCATTCTTTCTGTCCTGCTAAAGCTTTTCCCAGTGAGAGATGGAAAGAGAAACCATTATGATTTGTACTATAACAAATGCCAACACAAACTGGGAGACTGTTTTTTCTACTCCCGGTTAAATGAACTGCAGTATAAAAAGAACCATTATGTTTTGGCCATACACTGTATACATCCAAAACCATTCAAATGTCTATCAAAATACATTTCAGAGTAAGGGATTCTGAAAAATGGAAATAAATAAATCAATGGAAACCTTTTAAATCAATATACAGGAATCAAAGCAAGTAGAGGGGCCAGAGTGCTAAAGTGTTCTTGTGTGGTCCTTCTTGCTTCCTCTATTTTTCTCTCCTTTTTTCTGGCTCTTCCTTTCACTTCCCATTTTTTCTCTCTTTCTCTCTCTCTCTCTCTCTCTCTCTCTCTCTCTCTCTCCCAGCCCCCCTTCCTGCCATAAGCTCTGTCTCCCTCTCCTCCTTGCTCTCCTTCTCCCTCTCTCTCTTTTGTGACTCTGAACCTATGAGCTGGCGTGGGCCCTTCCTCACAACACACCCCTGCAGGGTTTTAAAAAGGCAGGGCCAGAGGTCCTAGCAGCCACACTGTCTCTGTCTCTTCCTCTGCTTCTGCACACCTCCTGTTCCAAGTGCTGGTGGAGACAGCGCCAGAGCTCCCGGATCCTGAGGTTAGAGATGCAGGCTCCACAGAACAGGGGGCACAGCCTTCTTCTTCTGCTTCTGGGGCCTGTACTGCTGGCCCTGGATAGGGGCGTTGCTCATAGCCAAGGTGAGGAGTCGAGCATTGCTGTTCTTGCCCGTGGTTGTGGATATTAGTAGTGGGTGGATAAATGGATAAATGCACAAGTGTGTTCATGGATCCAGCGTCATGGGGTTTGGTGAGTTCTAGCTGTTAAGTGTGCATGGTGAAAGTGTACTGTACGTGTCTGTATGTGCTGCGAGAGGGAGAGAAGGAGAACGTGTGCCATCATCCTCTTTGGGTTTAGGTGTGTAAAGAACATCAGTGTACTATGTGTGTGCGTCTGTGATCAAACGTGTGTTTGTGTGTCTACTGTATGTACTATATATACGTGTATTTTTATTTTTCATTAGTTATCAAAGGTCGGGTGGGCTGTTTGTCTTCCCATTGGTTTTGTGTGTGGCTGCAGGAAAGTTTGTTAGTTCTCCAGCAGACTGCTAGCCTAAGCACACATGAAGGACAGTCATCTAAATGTGCATCATTTTGACACTAGAGACAGCCACAGCTCTGACTGTCCTGAGGACACACAGAATGTCTCACTGTGTCAGAGGAAGACAGAGGGGACATGTATGCCCCCGTCTTTAGCACACAAATGCACGTGCACGTACACACCCCACCCCCCAACACAGACACACACACACGCACGCACACACACGCACACACACACACACACACATACACACACACTCTCTCTAAAAAAACAACCTAAATAGGTGTATGTGTGTGTGTGTGTGTCTGTTTCCAAGGAGCCTGGGATCACGAGAGAGAGAAGGAGCCGGCCTTTTGGGATGCTCTGGCCAGGGAGACACTAAACGCAGCATTGAAGCTCCGCCCCCGGGAACACAGAGCCAAGAATATGATCCTGTTCCTGGGAGACGGTAAGTTACTGTTATGGATGATTTCCATATCCTACCCACCTTCCATATCCTCGAGTGACTTGGTCTGGCACACGCATTTTTCTGGCAATTATCAAAAGTTTCCATCTGGTTAGAATTTAAGGGGCGTTTCTCACAAATGGTTGTCACTCACTTGGGTGGTATATTTACTGCTAGTGAGGTTTGAGAGAAGTCTTTGATAGGGGACAGAGATTTAAGTCTTTTCCTGTTGCTGCCAGAACCTCTGCTCTTAATCAGTTTATTGTTTTGTGGGTGGTCGTGGGCAGGTTTCTCTGATAATGTCCTGTCTGAACCGTGTCTTCATATTGATGGTTACCATGTGAATTGAAATTGAGGGTGACTAACAGACAAACTGACGAACAGGCACCAGTGAACTCAATGGAGGGTACAATTACAAAATATGTTAGCAATGTTTGGTAGTAAAATCCATATGGTCCATTGTAATTTACGTTCGCAAGTCTATTAAAACCAATTACCTTACAGTAAACAATATATTGAAGGCTAATGCACATACATTATAGTAGCCTATAGGCTAGTATATCTTTGTTTAACCCTTGTGTTGTCTTTGGGGTAAAATATGACCCGCACTATATCATATAATAATAATAATAATAATTTTTTAACTTGAAATTTGATGCCATTTCCTAGTGTTTCTTTTCTATTTTGTTTTCTTTTTTTTTATTTTTTATTTTTTTCTACCCCAAAAGTAGATACATGTAAACATTACCTTTGATTAGATTTCCATGAAAGCTACACACCAAAATGGTACAAAGATTGTTACAAAACACAAAAAGCTCTGACATCATTAGACTCAGCAGAGAGTCCTCCTTATTCCATTGGTGCAATGTAGCCCCTCCCATTTATATTGCCCCCTCCCCCTATATCCTTATTGGCTTAAATTAAAACGACTACAAACCTGTCACTTGTTGCTTATGGGCGTTCCTGGCTTGTGTGTTGGACCATAGAACTGGCTGTGTCATTTTTTTGTCTCCTTCTGTTGTGGTCCGTGTGAAGGTAGGGTCTCTGGGATACAGAGTGGAAGGGTGATACCAGTGAGTCAATATGTGTACGAGACAAACTGGTGGCCATACCAGTTCTTGGCCATACCAGAATATTCCATATCTCAATAACCCTGGGCCTGTAATTTCTTGGCAAAAGGTCACTGTCATTTACAGCAGTTATGGGTGGCCTGTGATGCACAATTTAGCTTGGATGCTTAGTATCTAGCATGTTCTAGTAAGTCCACTAGGGGAGTTTCTTCAATAAAATGCATTCAAACTACTTTCTGCACCTTTCTGCTACTTTGTTAGGCTATATACGTGTAATCTCTTATTAGATAATTATGTTTCCATATATGCAGTACATTTAGCAATAATAACAAGCACATACTTTAGTGAAGAAAAGAGTGTTGAAATAAAAATTTGTGGTGTCCACTGATTAAATGCAGTCTTTCTGCATTCATACTGTATATATGCAATATACTGTATTTTTGTGTTTAGAGTTTGTGAAAAAATAAAATAAAAATATGAAAGTTTTTCGCATGGTAAAAATCACATCCAAACATACAAATGTGGGACATGCACATGTATGTCCTGTTGTCCTTGGGTTTCAATCACACACCTATGTGTGTGTAAGCTGTAGAATTAGGTTTAGCACCTTCTATCTGCCACAAAGAGCTAGTGATTTTGGTCATTTTGACCCAGAGGACATCATGAGGATTAAAAACTATTTTACATTTATACTGTATATTACAATGATATGATATATTTATCGATTGTGTTCTTTGTAGTTTATATTTGCATGAAATGTGTGGGGCTGAGCTGATGAGGGAGCCCCATATGACAGTGAAAGGTGTTTCTGTTTTGTAGTTAAAATACCGTAACAATCTTTCTCCAGAATGATTTAGCATACCTTTAAGGTGGAGCCCCAGCGGGAGATATATTTGGCAACAGAACAGATAACATGACAAGCACATAATAGCTTAGCAAGCTATAAAGAATCCAGACATTTGAGTATATATTAAAGTTATTCCTTGCTATACAAATGTTTTCCATAAGGGATGGGCGTGTCAACAGTTTCAGCGGCTCGTATCCTGCGAGGCCAGATGGATGGAAAGTCTGGGGAGGAGACAATGTTGGCCATGGACACCTTCCCTTACCTGGCTCTGTCTAAGGTGGGAACAAGTAGCAATAGAGACATTCAGAAATATTTTTTAAGGAAATAATGGTTTTCTTTCATATTTATTTTACATAAAGTATATTTGATATATTTAATTTTAAAAAGTTAATGTGAATCCCATTATATAAACAATGTTTAAACAAACTTTAATTAAAAATCAGGAGAGAGGAGTGTTGTTTCTATCATATTATACATTTATGTCACCCACTGAAACCATCCATCATCCATCTTCAACTGCTTATCTGAGGTCGGGTTGCGGGGGCAGCAGCTCCAGCAGGAAACCCCAAACTTCCCTTTCTCTAGCCACATTGGCCAGCGCTGACTGGGGGATCCTGAGACGTTCCCAGGCCAGTGTGGAGATATAATCTCTCCACCTTGTCCTGGGTCTTCCCCGAGGCCTTCTCCCAGCTGGACGTGCCTGGAACACCTCCATAGGAAGGCGCCCAGGGACCATCCTTAGCAGATGCCCAAACCACCTCAACTGGCTCCTTTCAATGTGAATGAGCAGCGGCTCTACTCTGAGTTCCTCTTGGATAGCCGAGCTTCTCACCCTATCTCTAAGGGAGACGCCCGCCACCCTCCTGAGGAAACCCATTTCGGCCGCTTTTACCCGGGATCTTGTTCTTTCGGTCATGACCCAACCTTCATGACCATAGGTGAGGGTAGGAACAAAAATTGCCCGGTAGATTAAGAGCTTTGCCATCTGGCTCAGCTCTCGTTTCGTCACAACGGCGCGGTAAAGTGATTGCAGTACTGCTCCCGCTGCTCCGATTCTCCAACCAATCTCCCGCTCCAATTCATTATTTATCTCTTGCTTTTTAACATCTGACTGCAATAAGTCTGCTATGAATTTCCTTGTTTTGCTGTTTCTAGCACGCACACATATCCTTTAGGAGGTAGCCTACTGTACATACTGTATCTTGGGAAATGCCATTGATTGGGAGAGCTGAGAAGTCTAAACATTGAAGAAGAATGTATTTATCTTCCACTGAATGAGAATGGGGCATGACTGTCACGAGTGACTGGTGACATTTGGGAAATGACACTGAACAACCTGCTTATGGATTTGAACAAATCTATTAATTGAATGGAGTGAAATTATTTGTATCTTTAAAAAAAGATTCTGGCTTATCTAGTGTACTGTTAAGTGTATGTTAGAGTGACCGAAAAAAACTACTAGACAGTAAATGGATGTAGCCTAAATGATTTCATTTCATGTGTGCATTTGAACTCTGGCATAAGGCTGGGTGAGTCACCAGTGCAGGGAGGTTGTCCTACTTTCACATGCTTTGTTCTTTGGACAAGTTGTGTCTTGTCTCATTCCTCAAACTTATGTGCTAAACTACATTTGAAGGGTCTAGAAAACCAGAAATCAGAACAGTTTTCCATGATATGAGAATAATTTCTTACATTTTCTGTAATGAATCACTGTTCTTTGTGCACACTAGGCCTGGAAATGCTTGTCAGGCATCCCACTGGTCTGTAGGCTATTTACATACTTGTCTGTTTGCATTACATCTGTCCTCACTATTGGAAAACATCAGTCACTGTTTACATAATAGCTATCTGTCTCTCTCTTCATGTCTCCCACTCTCTCTCATCCCATGGTTTCCTCTCTGCAGACCTACAGTGTGGATAAGCAGGTAGCAGATAGCGCTAGCACGGCAACAGCCTACCACTGTGGAGTGAAGGCTAATGCTAAGACAGTTGGTCTGAGTGCTAACGCTGTGGCCTACGAGTGCAACACCACCTTTGGCAACGAAGTTTACTCAGTACTACGACGTGCAAAGGCACATGGTAAGCTACAGTACGGGCATACAAACTCTTTAAAGCAACACTCTTTGGACTAACCATAGAACTCAAAATATGAACGTGTACGCACGGCTAACCCGTCAATGAAAACAAAGAACAGAGTAATTAAGTCTCATTCTCTGCTCAGGATGCAATTACGTCATTATATCTTAGAATGTGTATATATAGAATATAGAAAACAGTTTTGCCTCATTAATGTGTGTGTGTATTTATTTATGTATGCATGTAGTTGTGTATGTATTTGTCTATGTATTTATGTACTGTATGTACAACCCCCCTGTACTCTGGTTTCAACACCTTGTTGTGCCAGCAGAGCACATCATATGTCTGTGTAAGCTGTAGAATTAGGTTTAGCACATTCTATCTGCCACAAAGAGGTAGTGCAGTATGTTGGGTCAGTTTGACCCAGAAGACAACAGGAGGGTTAAGGTATAGTTAATATTTTTCTAAATATTTTCCAAAAAACAAAACACTGTCAACATTTACTATTGGTTAATATTGACTTACATAGTTGAGGGCTTAACAAAAGTTAAATCTCGCTTTAAATGTACATTTCCGTGACTTTGTTTTAGTGCCCCTCGAACCCCAGATTTACAACCTAGGTTATTTGGGTATCATCACCTTGTAACCGCATGGGTAATTGTACATAATAAACACTATTTATAGGTTTTATATTTGTGTGTGACTGTCTCTTTGTGTGTGTGCATGTGTGTGTCTCTGTGTGTTTGTGAGTGTGTGAATGTGTTTGTCTATAAAAGAAGCAATGTGCTGTTTATAGACTTGGTTATGTGGTGACCTGTCCTATTTTGGCTGCCAAAATGTCTCTGTGTTAGAGCAGACGGCCTTGCCAGTTACACTACAAGTGGTTTCTGTGTTTAACTGTGTGTTCCAGGTAAGTCAGTAGGCATCGTGACCACCACCCGTGTTCAACATGCCTCCCCTGCTGCTGCCTACGCCCACTCCGTTAGCCGCAGTTGGTACAGCGATGGTGACTTACCGTCCAGCGCCCACACGGAGGGCTGCGTGGACATCGCCACCCAGCTGGTTACCAACGTTGACATTGATGTATGTAAAGTAGCAGCAAGCTGTTTCTATTTGACACTTCTATTCAAAGGCACTGCGAGGAGATTTCAGTTATTTTCCCTTGTGATGCATCAAACGACAGTATATTGACATAAGACAATGTGACCATTGGTGAGAAAGGTGCGTCTTTCCATCATAATGACTCCAAATGTTTGACACCGGCCTGGCTTTGCTATTTGTAGGTCTTTGGCTAGAGTAGCTGAATGTTTGAGTTCAATCCTGAGCATATCCCGCCTACATGTCATACTTGAGTAAGATACCCTACATGCTCCTTAGCTGTAGTACTCACTGTAAGCTGCTTTGGATAGAAGTGTCTGCCAAATGACATACATATTTTAATTGGTTGCGATACATCAATATAATAACAAAAGATTATGTTTTTGGGGCTCATGGGATATGTAGTCTTTACTCAGAATTGTTTTTGATCACATCTGCAATATTTTGATTCATATAGCATTATAAATAGTGTAAACATTCTGTTTGGTGTCTCCTTAAGGTAATTTTAGGAGGAGGAAGGGTTTACATGACACCAAAAGGAACTCCTGACCCTGAATACCCTACTTCCAACTCTCGCAAAGGGGATCGTAAAGACAAGAGAAACCTCATAGATGTGTGGCTGAAAGCTAAACCAGTATGGCTAATTCATGATCATTCTGATACAGATTTTTGAACAAATAGACCAGTGAGTCAGTATTTCCATATTTCACTTAAAAGGTCAAACCGTTTGTTTCTTTTTTCAGAATAAGAATTCTCACTATGTTTGGCACAAGGAGCAGTTTGATGACATTAATGTGAAAACTACAGATCGGCTCATGGGTTGGTATAATGTCACTTTAATATACCATATTAATGCATCCACATGACTACACGGCAGGCAGACGACCAGACAGTAAAGTGTAACAGCAGGCCTACACATATACTGTATATTAGGCAGTGTATATTGTAGGTAGGAAAGAGAGAAAATCAGTGTAGACATTGTTTATACATAAGAACTCTGGCATTTTTTATTTCTATTATGATCTGTGTCCCTTCTTGTTCTAGGTCTGTTTGAGCCTAAAGACATGAGGTTTGAGGTTTTCCGCAATAACACACGTGACCCATCCATTGTGGAAATGACAGAAAAAGCCATTCAGATCCTCAGCAAAAACCCTAAAGGTTACTTTCTGTTTGTGGAAGATAAGTACCAACAACCATAAAGTGGTTATGTCAGACAATTACACCTGTGTGTGCATGCAAGACCCTGTGTTCTGTATATTATAAATGGTACATATTATATATGTACCATTTAGAAGTATCTAGTTTACTGAATTAATTGGTCTTACAATGTGTCTAAGTCACATGTAAAGGCCCCAAACAAGCATTCAGTTTCAGCAATTCTTCCTTACAGAACCGCTTCAGCCCATCTTAGGATATCTGCTGTTAACGTTTTTCTTGAGGTCATGCGACAGCACATCTTGGGTTAAGGTCTAGGCTTTGATTGAGTCATTCAAGAAGGCAAATATGTTCTTTATTTGAATCATCCAACTTCTACTGACCTTTAGCCGGCAGATAGCCACCATTATATTATCTATAGGATGCTTTGATAAGTCATCCAGGCCCTAAGGCAGCAAAGCAGCCCCAAATCACATTCCCTGCACCATGCTTTATTGTTATGTTGGTGTGTTGCTGTGGGTTCATCTCAAACAATTCAACCTTACAGTATATCGATCAGTCCACAAAGTTTTTGTGTGTGTATGATTAAATATATTATGTTTGTTCATTATTCTAATTTAGATAAAAAAACAGACCATATTTCAAGACTTACATTTTGCTTGACACTTTAAATACTGTCTTTATTTCTGGTCTGAAGTTTTTGTGTGCTGTCTAATGTTGTTTGTCTCTATTGTCTCTATTACGAGGGAGAATTGACCACGGTCACCATGATGGCATTGCTAAGCTGGCGCTGACAGAGGCTGTAATGTTTGATCGGGCTGTGCACCATGCCTCACGTCTCACCAAAGAGTCTGATACACTCACAGTGGTCACTGCAGACCATTCCCATGTCTTCACCTTTGGTGGGAACACCCCCAGAGGCAACCCCATCTTTGGTATGGTTCAACTACAGTATTATTGCATTGTAACTACATCAGAATTACAACCAAAATCGGAATCACAACTATATCGATATACAAGCTGTCATGGTGTCTCATTAGGGTACACTAAACATACAGAGAGCTTGTGTAGCATAACCACAGCACGATATCCATACGTATTTAGCATTTAGACACCAGCAATCACTTAATGAATATACTCGGTAAAAGAAACAGGATGTATAAAGCCAGATCAAAATACCAACCAAATCCCAAATTTAAAAAAATCTAGACAACATATAGAAATGCAACTAAAATGAAATAGGTAAAACTCACCAAATGTACACTCATTTTGGATTTCTTACTTGAACAGATTTTTGGATTTCCCACTAACATAATAATTATCTGGCACCAAAGGTCTGGCACCAAAGAACGCTGACGACAACATGCCTTTCACCAGCATCCTGTATGCCAATGGTCCCGGCTACGTACAAATAAATGGAAGCAGAGGGAACATCACAATGGTAGATTACTGTGAGTATAGAAGTTAATGTCTTTCAGATGTGGTGCTAGCGTGTCTGCAATTTGTGTATACAGAAGAGCTGAACTAAACTGTGGCTCAAAGATGACTCATGCCTTTGTTGCTCTGTTGGAAAACAGAGCAGCAAAGTTAAAGAGTAGTGTGTAATATTTAGTATCATTAGCCAATTATTTTCAAATCTCCTGTAGGGTATTTGGGTATTACGGTATGGCAGGGTATTTTCAAGCAATTGATATCTGTGCAGAATTACTATTTTGCCTCTAATCAGCATGAAATCCTTCAGCTAACAGGAACTCTGAGGAACATGTTTGGACAAAACCCATGTAGATACTCAAACATACATCCACATTTTCTCCATTGTGTCTCATGTGACCAATGAGTACATATATTCTTTAATTCTGTCCTTGTAATATGCTGCCATGTCCAGAAGTAGCGTCAATTCCTTAGACTGTTTGAGCTTCTTTATGGAACATCAAACATTGATGATCCACTTCCACCCACTGCTGTTCTGCATCATTCACTTTAGTCATTGCAAGTTTGCGTTAATGTGGGTGTAGTTCACTTTGGCCTTTGAATTATATTTTGAAACTAGTTTCTTTGAGATTGGGCCATGCCTGGTTAAATGGACCACAGTTTTTTTATTTTTTTTTGTCAAACCTTTGCACAGCCAGACCTCACACTAGAAGTAAACTGTGTTCAATCTTATTTTCCTAGTTGAGGAATTATAAAGATACTTGAAAAACATATCCTTAACATGGATGCAAGCACCACTTTGGTGAATGTGGTGAAATAGGAAGTCCTGGTATGATGGAGCATCCATTGTCAGTTACAGTGTACACTGTGTGCGACTCTACCATGCCTTCCTACAGTAATTGGTCAACAACAGCAACACACATCACTTCCTGAACACTGCACATCTTTGAAATGCGAATCACAGTAATTTCTAAAGCAATCTAAGACAGTGGCTCAAAAAACCTTCACCTTAAACTGTTTTTCTCTATAGCTGATGAGGAGTACATGCAGCAGGCTGCTGTCCCCCTCGATGCAGAGACCCATGGAGGGGAGGATGTGGCCATTTATGCCAAAGGGCCGATGGCCCACCTCTTCCACGGGGTGAAGGAGCAGAACTACGTGGCTCATGTCATGGCCTACGCAGCCTGTCTGGAGCCCTACACAGACTGTCCACCTCACATGCCTGCTTCAGCCGGGCATGTGGTCTCACCCCCTTGGATGATGCTAGCCATGGCTGGCCTCCTCTGGCTGCTGTTCAGATGACCACAAACACATACAAGCAGACAAACACATGCCTTAATTGACAGGCAGTGTCATGATTCTTGGTCCATACACACACACACACACACACACACACACACACACACACACACCCATAAACGCACTTACATTGAACTCCCCAAGAAGTTATCCTTGTGGAGTCACCAGCAGCTATTTTTTAAAGGGGAATTCCAGCTGATTCTGTCCTTTTCCTTTATCTCTTCCAACTCCATATATTATAATGCAAACGTGGGGCCACTCTCTCAAACTCATCAAAAAAATTTCCTTTTGACAATAATAAAATGGACATATTGTCCAGTAATGTGCATGAACCTACATACTCTAATTATATTATGATGCATGCATGCCTACACAGTGACAAATAAGAAGTAGACGGGATATCTTTGTTGCTGTTAAAGACATGAAAAGGATATGTTTTTGGTGAGTTAGAGAGATCTTTTTGTTGGGACAATTAATTTAATGTGGTCACAATTGGAAGAAATAGGAAAATAGGAATTCCCATTTTAAGGGCTACCTTGAACACATCAGACTTTTCTTCAGGCTTCAAATCACTGGATTTGAAGATGGCACAGCAATGCACAATCATACGAACTGATAAAATACCACAGGTATGTAATGAGATGGCGCCTATGAAGGAGCAGAGACAGGTTTTAGCTCATACTGTAAATCCAGGTTGATGATGCAAAGCTAATCACTGATATTTGGTGTTTACTTGAGTACTGTTGGAATTTATTTCCTGAGAAGAACACTAGCACTGATATGCAATTTACAAATACATTTCAAACATTCAACTGACATTAAATCCTTGGTAGCAGCAGGTATAGACAGTAGGAGGGACTGTACTTTACAGTGACACTTGGACAAGATACAATGCAAATAGGAATGTTGTGGCCTTCTTGTGGGACAGAAGTACAGTTTACAATACAGTGAAAATGTACTGTGTTTGTCCATATGGTTCCATAGTTTCCTCAAGTTTGTCATCTCTTGGCATTTAACCTATTTGTAATGTCCTAGATGAATGTATTTTGTAAGCAGATATTGTAAATGCATTTTATACTATTATTTACTAAACGTTATGTACAAAATACATTAAAAAAAAACTAACAAACCCTGTCTCCTTGATTGTGTTCTATAAAAAAAGTCACTTATATTTACGTAATCAGTATTCAGTGACAACTTAAACACATCTGGGATTAAACCGGTGACCTATTTGTCTGTATTTCTCCTTAGCACTAACCAATTGATGACCACTGACATTATTAACAAATTCCTTACTTGAAACCAGAAGAAAACTTAGGGTAAATAACAATGTTGTTTTTGTTTGAAGCTATGAGAGTGCATGCCCCTCCTAGGGCTGAAAGGCTGACATTCCTCACTAGTCTTCCCACTACCACATACATAGGTTAGCAGGCTGCCCCCTCTACAGCGATTGGGTTCCAGTAATGTCACACTGATAATGGTTGTTACCTGGCCTATCAACGCGATTAAAAATTATACAGATCCACATTTATTGGGATCAACTGGAAAATAAACAAAATGGGCCCACATGTTTAGAATCAGTTGAAAATACTTTGGCTCTTTAAAGAAAATAAAAAAGTCCTACTCTCATAGAGATAAATTACCAACTCAATATCAAAACAACAGGACACACAGCACGCACCCTGGCAACCACACAAACTGACCTCCAAAGTCCATGTAATGAAATGGCATAAGATATGACACTTACAATGGCCATGAGTGCAACTGCCATAAAATGTATTATAGCACATTTTAGATTAGAACACATGCACACACATTGCCCGCACACCTACACACATGCACACATACACACACACACACCCACTCACACACACACACACCTACACACACACACTCAAACAAGAACAAAGACGCACCAATATGCACAGAAGTAGTCAAGATGACCACTCATATAATGTTTGTTATAGGGTGCAGTCATTAAAGTAGGTGATTAAATTAACATTAGGGTATATTTTTAGCAACTGTAATACAATAAATATTTGCCCCAATTATGATGTTCATCTTGGTACACAGATCATTAAACATTCTCAAAGTTACTATAAAATGTATATGACTCCCAGCCAAAGGGTTGCTGGGTTCAATCTCTGACCTGGTTAAACCCCTAGCTGCTCATAATATAGTACTTGTAAATATACTCACTCATAGTCACTAAAAAACAATGCAAGGTACGTCTATGGCTCTGAAGTGTTCAAAGTGCTGTAATATGCTGCAGTCTGATTCTTACAGTAGCTCACACTGGTTCACATTAACACCAGAGACCTGGCATTACCAGACAAACAGTTTGCAAATGCTTGGGCACAGACCAAAATGGGCAAATGGGCGCAGGCCAAAATGCCCCTGGATAGCTGGTTGTTTACAAAAATGCCTGGACTGCGCCCCTCTATACATCTGTACACCTCTGGGTGGAAATCTGTCTGAATTGGAGGGTGACAAGACATATCTGCCAGAGCAAATGAAACATGAGCTCTTAGATTTGTCTGGTCCCCAGGGCAACATTACTGTAGAAACTGTAGCATGATAATATACGTGCCCTCTTTTGGCAGGGTCACAAACTATAGCCTTTGCATTAAATCTTTAACAGTCAGTTTGTCCTGTAGTCTCTGTCTCGTCAATATTTCCCATTGTGTTCTAGGCCTGTTCATTGTCACTCCCTGCCCTGTGTTTCCTAGTCTTGTTACTTCCACCTGTCCTAGTCATGTCTTATGTGTTTCAACTGACCCTAGTTGTCATGGTCCAATGGCCTGTCTCCTATCTTATCTACCTATGTATTTAAGCCCTTGTGTTTCCCCACTCCTTCATAGGTGTTTGTCAATGAGTCCTACCTGTGTGTCGTGCATTTAGGGACCTATTCCACTTTCTCGCCAGCATTACACTGTCCATATGAACCTTGTTGAAGTGAAAGTGTTCAGTCAACTCCTTTCAATAATGGCTTGCATGTGTGAAATCATTTTCTGTACTATAACTGTAATGGAATCATTATGTATGGTAATCATGGATGACTGTATTTTTGTATTTACTTTACAAACATGCTGTAGTTCCAATATATAAAAACGGTAAAATACATACCGTAGGTTTACCAAATGTTTAAGTGATTATCTATTAAAATTAGTTTGATTAACCGGTAAAACATATCTAAACATATGAGAAGACAAATCAAAATGTTACATTCAATGAATATCAACCATTTCATAGGAAATGTATTAGTTAAAGAATCACAGCTGTGGTGGTGAAACTGTTACTGTGTGATTTTGAGTTTATTGAAAATGTGCCACTGCACCATATACCCTTGATAATACTGTAGTACCAAAGTGGAAAAAGAAAACGTATGTTAGGACTATTTATCTCACAGGCCATGCAACCTTTACGCCCAGCCTACAGTTATAAAAGGTCTTAACTCTTGGCCAAACCTTCTTACACCATGGCTCACCAACACAGTCTCGTAGCAGGATTAATACTGCTTTTATCAATAACAGACTGGGCATTTTCTGTCATTCCAGGTAAGGACCTTGTACTATTAGCAAACTTATGCTGCAAATTTATGCTGCTGATGAAATGTTAAGTGTTTCACTGTGGTACAGTAAGTGTCTCTTATTGAGACGATGTTTTGAACAGGGCTCGAGTGGTCAAGGGCAAGGGGTTATAATCCTCAATACATATTAAGGTATATGTGTATGAGACATTAAACTTGATGACAGCAAGGCATTGAAAATCAATTGGCAGGCTATACTTACAAGATGATATATTGTACATACAGTACACATAATGTATATTTATATAGTGAGAAATCATTATTATGTGTATTAGACTAAAATAAACAACTGCATCTATATTCATTACTGAAGTATACAGTAGAGTAATCATTACAACATTGTTTTGCAACAACTCCAGCATATGAACACATGAAGGCTAGATGAAACTTGCCCCTAAGAGCAGGCACACCATTACAGTATCAGACCCTTTCCGTCCTAACATTGCAGTCATGTCTTCCTCATCAATTATCATGATCCATCATCATCCAATGGTCACTGGGTAATAATAGAACTGACCTTTGCGCTTGGCACATTGTATTTGTGTTGATGATCTGAGTTGTACTGATGAGATCATTAAGGCGGTGCAGTTAAAATGCCTAAATTGGAAATATGTCAAATACAATATTTTCAATACATCTGCCATATGCCATTATGACACACTGTATTGATGTACGGTATACATTATTTAAGATGATTTTATATATATATATATATATATATATATATAGAATAGAGTAGAATAATGAAGGGAGTCCATATTTTAAAATGCTTCACAACTGATGATGTCACGCCTCTGATTCCCTTCCATGTCCAGATGTCCTGTCGATGTGCCTACAGTATGCAAGAAATTAAACACCAGACAACGTCATTAGTTCTGTTGCCTAATTATATCATGTATTTAACAGCGTATTAAAGCATTATTAACAAGAGCCACTGTACACTATAATACCTTGTCTCCTCAGAGGAGGAGCTCCATCCCAGCTACTGGAACAATAAAGGCAAACAGGCTCTTAATGCTGCCCTCAGCATAAAGCCCAACATTCACAAAGCAAAGAACCTCATCCTTTTCCTTGGAGATGGTGAGTGTAATAGTTCTATCAGATGCAGTACTAGCTGTAGTAAGTGCAGTTGTTCTTGAATTTTGTATGTATGAAATAATTCAAGGATATATTTTCCAATCAGAATGTTTAAAATCAGCTAGAGTGCTGAAATCTTAAAAAAATACGATGTACACTTGTGTTGTCATCTTGGGAAAAACGTAATCAGATTGGACCGATTGTGCTCTACATGGTCAAAAAATGCTTTTGCATTGAGGGGTTCCAGAGTGATACTCCCCGCAAAATGTTCAACAAACATTATGCTAAGTATATAGTAATAATCTGTTGATATAGGTTCGTGTGTCCTAGCCTGGACAATTAGGAGAAAATAGCCTAAATGACCTTGTTGATGTTGTGTTACTACTGCTGATGTAGATGTTTATGAAACATGAATATTGCACTGAAGATTGACAACTTGTTGACAAAACTAGACCACGTTCAGAAGATTTTAGAAATATGCACCTTAGAACAACTTTAATTTGCTTTATGAGTTCAAATGTTCAATCTTTACAAGCCTTTACATTTATTACGTGTAAAGTGTTTGCAAAACAGATACTTATGTTACCTACTGCACTCTTGATTGCAAATTAATTACAGTATGATGAGAAGTTTAAGACTTTATTGACCTGCTCATCTTAGATTTCCTACTATGTCAACATTGTGTGAATACACCTCAAGTTCAATAAGGGTGTTTTATCTCCTCTCACCAGCTAGCCCTTACAATTGCAGAAACCTTGCACAACAGCAACCTTGAGCTTGAGTTATCTGACAGTGTCTCAACCTGTTTCCAGGTATGGGTGTGACTACAGTAACAGCAACACGGATCCTTAAAGGTCAGCTGGCTGGAAAGAATGGAGAGGAGACCAGTTTGGCCATGGATACTTTCCCATACCTGGCATTGTCTAAGGTCTGTCCACTCTGATTCACTGCTGTAAATAAGACATTATACAAAATTATATATTATATATACATTATATAAAAAAGACAATGGTCCTAGATTTGATCCCCATGGGTCTACAAGTATCTGCAAATATCTGTCAGCAAGATACCCCTCCTGATCCTACTTGTCAAAGAAACTTTGCACAAAGGTTTTCTTTCTGGTTTTGACATGTCCAGTATAAGACCTCTGGAGCAGGTCAGGGTTTGTACACTTTTTAACCTATTATCCTGGGATCATTATTACACATAATAATTTCTAAAGCTTCAAGAATTACGTACCATTACTCTAAGTATATAGCCCCCTTATGTAGCTTCCTAAAATGACCCCAAAACTAAACACTTTGGAGATAATAATAATAATTCCAGTCTAGCCTGCCACAAACAAAGTGACATATTGTCTTAGCCAAATATATATAATATATATTGTCTTAAACCAAACAACTATGCTTTCGTAACATTGGTTTCAACCACAAGGGTATTCCTACAATTGCCCCTTCTTCCTAAGTACAGTACAGGATGGGCAAAATGCAGATAAGAAGTTGGGGACCAATAATTTGTTCCTTTTTTAAAAATTGTTCGAGACTATTTTAATACACACTGTCTTGACTGAATACAGACTTTGAGTTTTTGATGACTTGGTACCTAGTGGACTCCACTGTATGTAATGCTTTATATATACAACATGTACGGTATAGTACAGTATGTACTCTATATATGTATGTTTACGCTTGATCTCTGCAGACATACAATGTAGACCAGCAGATGCCAGATAGTGCTGGCACAGCCACTGCCTACTTATGTGGTGTGAAAGCTAACTACGGCACTCTGGGTGTCAGCGCTGCAACCCGAAGAAACGACTGTGCTGCCACTGCTGGCAATGAAGTGTTGTCCATTCTCCATCGTGCCAAGATGGAAGGTACTGTAGGCCTTTATTATAATATATTATTTTCCCTATGCACTGCTACTACTTATTCTGTTGGTTTTATGTTTGCACTGTACTACACTATGTATTTTTGCATTGTAGTCTACTACAGTACATGTCAACTGGCTCTTGTCACATCTAAATGACCCTTCGGGCTTAATAGTGCTAGTGTTATTAATTAAACTGCAATTGCTTAGACTCTATTCTGTGGTGTGCAGTATGACATACAATGTAAGTGATCATGATTGTTGGATCAGGATCAGAAGAAAAACTTTAATCTAATTTTGTATCGCAGAACAAACACTACATTTGGTTAACAAAGTAAGAAATTTGGATCATATCTTTAGACATTAGTTATGTATGTACACGCAAATTTCACATGTGTACATATACAGTTAAAACAACTATATTTAAGCCTACTGCACTTATTTCTATACAGCTCATTTGTGATGTTGTTATAGTAAAGCAAATATGCAACATATTCAGGTTTCAGATGCATTTGGAATCCTACTAAAAATTAATGACTCTTGTTTTTGGAAACATTGGAACTACTGTCTATATCTTAAGCATTGTTGATTTGCATTGTTATGATAACTGCCATATCATACATTCATATGTGTGTCTGTGTATTGCAATTGTTTTGTGTTGTGTGTGTAAATATACAGTACAGTATATATATGTATATGTATGTATATGTATATATGTATGTACAGTATATGTATTTTTTGGCAACTGTCAACAGTACTTGTGTCTTTCAGAGAAATCGGTGGGAATTGTAACCACCACCCGTGTACAACATGCCTCTCCTGCTGGAAGCTATTCTCACACTGCCAACCGAGACTGGTATTCTGATGCTGACCTTAGCAGTACAGCTGTGCAAAATGGTTGCCGGGACATTGCCTACCAGCTGGTTCATAACACAGAAATAAATGTAATGTTGTCAGTAATGTTTACTAATATTTTACTGGTGATATATAAGGAAATACATGTATAAGACAAATGAAGTATATGAAGGAAGCTATGCAGGAAGCTTTAAACATTGAGTTCTTTGCAGGAAATTCAAAAATGTTAACATGTAACAATCCTTACAAACAAATTAACTTTCACCTCTTATTTTTATAGGTCATTCTTGGTGGAGGTCGTCAGTACATGTTTCCTAATTTTACACAGGACCCAGAATACACGACTGAAAAAGGAAGTCGACTTGATGGGGTGGATCTTGTTGCTGAGTGGCTCAAAAACAAAAAGGCAATTTTTCTATACCAGGGGCTCGCTAAACTCGTTTAAAACAAAATCACATTAATTGCCATGGCTAGGATCGGATAGTGTTGTGTGATGCAGTCTGCAGCACTTCGTTCATGTTCACATTTACAGTGTAGAAACACAGAATTATTTTTCAGCATGCATACAGACAGGTATTATGTATTATGTTCATAATAAGCAGACTATGAGTATATATAAGCTGACCTTGTCAAATAGTTTATTAATTTACAATCACAATTATTTACAGTAGATACATTAGTAAATATTTAGGATAGGATAATTACATGCATACATTACATTGCCTTAATAAGCTAACCAGATTGTTAGATTCATTGCTCTAACACTGTACATCTGCATCTTAACTGTATATATGAGAGTTACATAAGTAGCCTACCTATAAGCATATGTATACCTATAATAATCATTATAGGGACTACACATTGTTCAATGGCATTCAAATGCATTTGTGTTTTTTGCACTTTATTTCCACATTAAATCACAACATTAAACATATAATTTGTTATTTTATTGTTCATGTTAATTTTCTTATGAACATCATTTACAACATGATTTACTTAGACCCTTACAATAAATGTTACTTTCCTTCTCTTTACAGAATGCCAAATATGTTTGGAATAGAAATGAATTTAATGCCGTCAATCCTGACCAGACTGACTTCCTGATAGGTAATAGACCTAATGTTTGGACACACATTTGTCTAATGTTCATTCAAATTGGAAATATTGTATTTTCAGAAAAACTGTTAGTAGGATTTTGTTACTGTCATAGAAAGAGAGAAATATGGACATCCACACCCATGCCAAGCTTGGGGACTCTATACTCATTATGCTGTAATGAAACAGGACACATGTATTATATTACATCATTGGATTCTCTTTATTTCAATGTAGGTCTTTTTGAGCCCAAAGACTGTCGCTATGAGCTAGATCGTGACCCATTGATGGACCCCTCCCTCACAGAAATGATGGAGAAAGCCATAAGGATCCTGAGCAAGAATCCCAAAGGATACTTCCTCTTTGTGGAAGATGAGTGTCATTTTTTCTGCAGGACATTTGTTTACCACATAAAAAAACAAAACAAAACAAATTGCATTCTCCTAAATATAGCAAAGATCATATCAAATATAACAATATATGACAATGAATGTAGAGGAATTCACAAGTTTCTCAAGTTCTAATTCACTAGTGGCTTTGTCCTCCATATTCTAAGGGGGAGAATTGATCACGCTCACCATGCTGGAAGGGCTAAGCGGTCCCTCTTTGAGGCTGTGGAGTTTGATCGTGCAATTGAGCGAGCTGCAGAGCTGACCAGCGAACTGGACACCCTAACTGTGGTCACTGCTGATCATTCCCACGTTTTTGCTTTTGGAGGACACTCACATAGAGGAAACCCTGTTCTAGGTAACACATGCTACATCCTTACACATCTGTCTATAGTATGATATTAAGAAGGACATTTCCCTTTTGCTTGCTTGATTGATTTCTGTCACTGAGAGATGACAAATTGAAAATATATATGCTCAGGCACAAATGTTTAACTTCCTTAATAGGTGGCATTGAAATGCACTTTTTTTATGTCCTATGATTTAAAGGTCTGTCTCGTGATAATGGCAGTGACAAAAAACATTTTACCACAACTGTCTACGGAAATGGACCAGGATACCAAATTAGCAATGGATCACGTCCTGATGTGAATGAGTCAATTGCATGTAAGTTTAATCTCTGAATGTCACGTTGATATTGGTGTTAATTTTCCTTAAAAGATTATGCAGCACTGCCCTCTTGTGGTATAACATCATACCAATCTATTGTATAGTGGCAAATTGCAAATAATAATTCAACATTCTATTAACTCAAGAATGTTTTTTGGTGAAATGTACCATAGTAATATGACAATTATGTAAATTATTCACCCACTCTTGATTTTTCTTTCAGCGGGTAATGACTACCGCCAACAAGCTGCTGTTCCTAAAGACTCGGAAACCCATGGATCAGAAGATGTGGCCATCTTTGCCAAAGGCCCCATGGCCCATCTCTTCCATGGAGTCCAGGAGCAAAGTTATATTGCCCATGCAATGGCATATGCAGCTTGTCTAGAACCCTATAAGGACTGCCTGCTTGAGACCAACCACTCTGTCTCCATCCACCCAAGCCTGCTAATCATCTTAATGAGCATGCTTCTTGCCATTATCTCCATCCACTCTGGCTAGTCTCAGACAGTTATCATCCAAACTTAAAAGCAGCCTATTTTACTAATTTTTTTTATGTATGTTCTTTAATTATAGGCTTAGGCTATATTTCAGACAGAAATATTTGTATTTCAGTTAAATATTTTAATGTAACTATACCATTCCATGTGACTTCCCAGGGTAAAATTTAATTGCACCGAGTATTATAAAATATATTATAACATTGATAAACAGGCTTGTAGGCTAATTATTATAATATATTAGAATTATATTATTATTATTATTATTATTATTATTATTGAATTATATTTGTTTCCCTTGGTTAATCAAATCAATGGGGCGAGCTGCATATATGGAACACAGGCGGTCACGCATTTCAAAAACACCGACGACGGCAAAAACGAAACATGAATTACGAAATATGTTTCCATGATGACGTTGCATTGTTTACAAAGAATAGAATAAAATACATCCAAAACAGTTATTTCGTGGCTTAGTAGGCTGTATCTGGTATTAGTTGTTGCACCAAAAATATTAACGTCATGATGAACTGGTTGCAGTCTGCCGTGTTACATTTTGAACGCAGCATACATTTTTTATAGCACTTTGACACTTTCAGATTTGTCTATCCAGAAAAGTATACTATTACATAGGCTAGCAAACGTAAACCTAAATATATGCCATATACCAAATATACCAAAATATAACAATAAAATGCCAGAGAGGGGAGGAGCATTTATTATTTAAGCCAGTGATGTACAGACAGGCAGGATATCCGCTCCAAAAAGGGGAGTGGCCATATAGCTTGGAGGGAAGTTTAATAACAATATCTGGTATTGAAGTGTCCTCCTCGAAAACAGAGTATAAACAATGACTAAAAGAAGATCGATAAATTCGAATAGAGAATGAAAACACAACTTGATGATTGTTGAAATAAAGTAAAAATGTACATAGGCGCACTGCTGGTGTTTTTATGCTCGCACATGGCTTGACGAGAGAAGGACAAAATAGTGACTTCATCGGATTTTTACAGACTGTTTTTTTCAAGTATTGTTTTTATATAAATCGGATGATAATGACCATTATCAAGTGACTGCATTCATCATGGACAAAACCAAGAAAATAACTCAAAGTCAACTTTGCAAAGCTGTGAACGATGGAGAGCCAAGGTAATGTGAATTTAGAAGCCTCGGGTTACTAACATACTACAACTATGCTCAGGCATTTCAACTATCAGGAATACAACATCTTATTTATTTATTGCTAACTAAATAAAAAAATGGTTGTTAGTTTGTAAATGTGCACACTGCAGAAAATACCATTTAGATGATCCTACCTAAATGCTACATTACGTAAAACACAAACTGCTGGAGACATTGTAAGGAGGACTTGCCAATACTAACCAATCTCCAAATCTTAATTAGTATCATTTTAGATTGTTCTGTACATTATATAGAGCCAGCTAAGCTATACATATGCACGTTATGTAGTTGTAGCCTAATGCCTTCCTGTTTATTCATGTTTCAGCTTGGCTTGTGAGAAACTACATTACATTTTGTTTAGTTGTGTGCAAGGAATTGTAATGAAATCAATGACAATAAAGTTGATAAAATCTAATCTTAAATTTTTACAGGTGTGTGCAGATGCTTCTTTCACAAGGTGCAAACCCCAATCTTGTTGCCAGAAAAGGGGTGGCTCCAATACATTTAGCTGTTGGCAAAGAGTCTGAGAAGAGTACACGCTGTTTGAAGCTAATGCTGCAACATGGAGCAGACCCCAATGTTCGGTAGGGTTGCAATAATGTAGACATGAAATACACATTGCTTTGTTCTATTAGAGGACCCTTCCCCCACCCCCTTTTTTAAATTATTTGTATTATTGTGCAGGTCTACAGAGGGCTTGACTCCTCTCCATGTTGCTGCATTGTGGGGATGTTACCAGAATATCAAACTGCTTTTGATGAATGGAGGCAACCCTAATATTAAAGATCAGGCAAGAAGGCATATAGTAACAATATATACACATATATCCATTGATTTGTGGCATTAAAACAGTCTGGTTTACTGCAGCTGCCTCCTCCATCTTTATAGGATGGGAACACACCAATGCAACTTGCTGTGCAACAGGAGAATCATAAATGTGCACAGCTACTTAAGGAGCACCAGGCCAGCTCAGTGGACACCGAAGAGGATCTACCTCACTTCCAATACTGTAATGTTTCTTCGTCACTAATCTTGCAGGCCAGATGTGGCATTATGACAAGATTTCTATGGCTGTATTCTGTGTGCATTTGATGTACTAGTATAACCCTCGTAATGTACTCAGAAATCTATTGTTTTTTTGTACCTTTTAACCCTCCTGTTGTCCTAGGGTTTCAAACACACACCTTGTTGTGCCAGCAGTGCACATTATATGTGTGTGTAAGCTGTAGAATTAGGTTTAGCGC
>JAODUG010003371.1:0-11322 GCA_027564795.1 Aphredoderus sayanus
AAAAGAGAAAGACAGAAAACCCTGAAGATAAGATAGACCACTTTGGAAAATAATCTGTTTAGAAAATATAAATTAAGTGGAATTTCCACTACCAATTTAACTCAATGTTGACAGAGATGTGTGAAGATGCCAGAGATTGCTTAGGACAAAATGGCAACATATTGGCCATATGGTGCTTGGCCAGACTGCCGGTTGTGTTGTGTTTTTGGTACTGGACTTTATTTGATAAATGTCCATTCCTGCATGTGTGTGTCATCATGATCTATCATTGCTGTCACTTACAAGTACACTATGGTAATGTATATTCCAAGGACCAAGGGTAGAGATGCCATAAGCACTGTACAACTAGACAGAAAGGGGTTGACCTCTGACCTTGTTTGCAAACAACGGCCTGATGCTGTTGAAGAGCTCCAGTTGCTGTGGCAACGTATGTCCACACTGCTCGGACACATCCATGACGTAGAGGACAGCTGAGCGAAGGTGAGCAAGGGCAGTGATGGCCTGCATCTCAATGGTGTTCCTCTCCTCCAAGGGGTGGTCCAGGATCCCTGGTGTGTCCACAACCTACACACACATTAACACATCTCAATGGTGCTGCTCTCCTCCAAGGGGTGTCACACAACAGACAGTAGATTCACCTGCCAGCGGAGGTACTTGTAGTCCATGTGACCCACAAACAGAGACTTGGTGGTGAACGCATACGGCTGCACGTCAACATCGGCTCTGGTGACCTGCGGTCAAACATCAGCTGCTTTTAATAAACTGACAATAACAATAATGTAGTGATATTCGCAGGGTCTTCTCTCGACCCATCATTGTGCACCAAAAGTATGGGGTATATATTTCTTTCTGACATTCAGTGTTTCTTTTGGAGACTCCATATCCTATACCACAGGCAACAGCTAATAAATGGGACAGTGTTTTTAATGATCAGTAGGCCTAACTTGGTGCATCCTAGACAGCATGTGTGTACCTTGTTGATGAAGCTGGACTTGCCAACGTTGGGGTAACCACATAACAGCAGTGTCCGGGTGTTAGGGTCGATAGTGGGCAGACGAGACAGATGTTGGCGCACTGAGAGATAAAACACTGCTTAGTTATCACACAATGATGTGGTGTGTTATGTATGATAATTAGGCTACAGCAAACATCCATCATTTCTTGCCATGCAGAACCAACAGAAGGTATTCATATTTACAGGTTTATATTCTTTTGGCACAGGCTGATTTTTCAAAAGTAGACAAAATGCACCTCGTTTCATGTGTGGTTAGGGGCTAGTCTTTGTCCATTAAAGTGAAATGTAACTACTGTTATACCCTTGACCCCTAGGAAAGGGCTCTCCTTGTCTCAGATACAATGAGTTGATAGGGGGTCAATTTGAGGACCAAGATCTTAATATTGATGTAAGACAACTACAGATTTATAGTTACATTTTAATAGTTTGGGCTACATTTTAAAATGTTTTAGCATTTGTCTATTGGGTTGTGGGATCTAGTTCTGGACCTAATCCTTGTTTGGGGACTTTAACGGTCACCTTGCTCCAGATACTCCAGACTTTGTTTCTGTCTCTTCAGGATGGTGCACATGCGACCCAGAGCTGCTCGTTTCAGCTGCTTACAGCGATACAGAGAATCTCCATACTTCATTAGACGCACGTAGTCTTTAGCAACACTGAAAGCAGAGATAATGATCATGTCTGTTGACATATTCGTCTGTGGTTAAAACTAATATGTATTTGAGATTTAAGTCACACTCACTTATCAATTAAATTCTTGGCAATGTTAATCTGTCCCAGGGCTAGTTTGTAATGATCTTTGTCGTACAACACATTCATTAGATCAGCATAGAAGGGATGAATATCCTAGAGACACAAAACACACTCAACCACAAGGCATTTCACATTATAAGCAAAACAATGTTTTGGAATATAATTCAAGCTGTTATATAATATAGTCATGAATTACGTCGAGCTTGGGGAAGTCTGTGAGGATCTGACTGAGCCGGTCATGGTAGTTCTGCTGGGTGAACTTGACTTTGCGCATGTAGAAGTGTCTAATGCGGTGAATCTGGTAGTGTTTGTGGACCACCGTGGGCGTCTTCCTTTGGGTTTTAGATAGAGTGATGTCGATGAATTCCTGAAGACAAAAGACACACCAGCATCAGACAAAATACGGTTAATTCTAACAAGTTGTCATCATATTTAGAAATAGCCTAGGTAGGTGTAGAGCATGTATACATGTGCCGGTTGTAAAAATAAATAGGTATGGCAAGTACAATATGATAACCAGTTACTGTAGTACAATTATTTTGAAGTAGGTTGAATATGACTAGATACAGCTACGCATTGCTTCAAGTAAAGTAAATTGGAAGTAAATTGATAATATGAATTCCCATTAATATCCAAATAATAGATTCTAACTTTACGCCATGCTACTGACTGCTGTAACCTACAGAGTGTTTAGCCCTCCCAGCAGCAGACCGGCCCTAGAACACGTGTAGCAGCCCTATGGTAGCAGCACAGCGGCACACGTCGTGCACAGCCAGCCGCACTAGGCCGCTCCACCTCCCCACTCATTGCGGTTCCAACGAAGATACGACTGGGAATAAAACATACCTTTGCAGTGGGAACCACCATAATCTTCTTGAAATTATAAAGTGCCATTTTGTCAGACACGTTAGATCCGCTGACTGCACGAGAGAAGGGAACGTACGTTGTTCCGGAAGTGCAGCTGACAACCTTGAACACACTTATGCCCACAGCGACCTACCGCGGTTACACCGGGATACTGCAGCAGGTATAAACACATTTATTCATACTGATTCGATTAGTGCGACACTATTATCATTTTAAATAGTACACACGGATCTTGAGCTCAGTGCACTTCAAACAATATTATATGAGCATTTAGTTTTGAGATCATTCATATTTCAAAATGGATAGGCTACTACTACACATGATGACAGTTGCATCGATCCATTTGAGAAAACATCTAACATAATACAATACATACATATTAATACGTGCTGTTTAAAAGTATATACGTCATACAATAAATGTGTCTCAAGCTTGTGGTCTCCACACAATAAATTGGCCATGGCTACTAATGCATGTGATTATGAATTAGAATAGAACATCATTATCATTGCTATATTTCATACTTTATAGGCAGTTTCAAGAAAGCAGAGGAAATCCGGTGCACACTTGCAGCACACGAAGATACTGCTTACATCCCCGGGTCAGTTTATGCATACACAGACATTTATAAATGTAATAATTTGACTTTATGTGTGTGTTGCCTTAATGATGATGGTTTCTTTGAGTAGGGCACTAGCAGAACCCTGTTGTGGTGGGTCTGATCTTTGTGATCATATATTAATAAGTCTATGGTGTGATCTGATGGCAATAATAACGTTTTAGCAAATCATCAGCAAATTGATTCCCCTGGCCACGCCCACAAGGCCCGAAAGGGACACTGTGGATGCACCCTCGTGATCCACTGTTTTTAGTTTGGCTAACATAGAGCATCTTTCCTAATAGCACGATTACAGTCGTTCTATACTTTAGCGGTACTATATATATATATATATATATATATATGTCACGTGATGTCTCTCTCTCACACACACACACACGGGTCACGAGTGCATCCGCACGCGCACCATGCGAGTTCGACAAACCTGGCCGCGCGCGAGGCGAGGGAGGAGCGGGAGGCTCGTGCCCAGTGTGACAGTTGAGCGAGGCGAGGCGACTGCACGCGAGAGGAAACGATCTGTCCGTCAGTACGAGGCTGTCCAATAACAACTTTGTGTATTATCCCGCTCTGTCGGATTCCAACACCGTATGACTCGTATTAATCCTTCCGTACCTGCTTTTCGCCTCGAGGAGTTTTACTTGGCTGTGAATCGCACGCGGCAGATTGACCAACCCTATAAAGTTGAGCAGCAAGCTAGCAGCAAGACACTCTGCTGACGCTCAGCTAGCTTCGAGATAACTCACTTGCGCTGCACGTCGGGTATCAGTGTGTGGAATTCCTCCCTCACACTGCGCCTGTCTCCGGTACCGCCTCGGTCCGCCTGAAGGCGAGCGATTTGACCCAAGACTGGTTATTGTTAGCTAGTGTGCTCGACATAGCTAGCTAGCGGAGACGCTGCGTATTTCGCCTGGAAGCCCTCAGAAGGCCTGTCTGTCTCCGCGCCGCAGACAGCCGCAGCGTCGTCTCCGGGTCTGCACTGCCGCGCGGTGAGAGTTGACAGGTGAGGAACACAACGGTATTAAGCAGGTACTGGCTATAGTGGTGCATGTGGAAAGCCGTGTCGTGTACTGTGTATCGGTAAACAAACTGGTTAGCCTGCTCGGCTAACGTCAACCCAATTCAGAGCGGTGGGGGTTGGGGAATCACGCCGTAGGTCGCCATCTTTCATTGGCTGCTGCTGCAGGCCTGCGAGCCTCAGCTTTAGCAGCCATAGCATCTGAACGCTGCTTTCACTGTTCACCTACCAATTTGATCCCAAATGTATAGTCCAAAGTGCGCAGTCTAAAATGTGCTTTCACTACCACTTTACAACTAATGTATCGTGCTACTTGTTAACTGCTACAAGTTGTCTCAAAGGTTTGTACTGCCATAGGCATTGCCTCTGAGCTGCAGGGTTTCTGTCTGTCAGCTGCTAAATAAGTCTGCATTGCGTCTTTAGTCGAAGATGCTCACAATGCCAGGTTTGGGTGACGACTAAAAGCATGTAAACCGTTTACTATACTGTTGCAATATACGTAAACTGGTGAAACACTATGATGTAGGCTGGGCAACATCCTCTTCTAGTGGTAACCCGCTGGCTAAAAATAAGCGGTGACTGGCCCACTATTGCATTCTTGACTAGTGGGACTGAAACCTTAGACTATTTTGAAACAACCAAATAGCTTCAGTGATTGAAATCACTTTACTTGGTTTGTTTACTGGAGGAAGGTGTAAACAAAATGTGTGTATTTTGTTTTAAGGACATGCCTTTTAACTGTCATGCTGTACAACATTCATGTCTTTTGTAGAAGTAGGAGACAGGTTCAAGCTAGCATAGCAAATAATGTGTATATATAGATATGAAGTGAAATGTAATATGGTTATATTTTTACTGAAGTCTGTGTTAATCATTGTGTGTGTGAAATTAACACTAATCATATTAGATGACTAGTGAAAAATTACTAGTGAATTTGTCAGCCATCATTAGTGACTAATATCTGTCTTTTTTATTTTTTATTTGCCTTTAAAAAAAAAAAAAAAAAAAAGCTGCTGCAAATGTTTAGGGGTAAGCAATGTTGACAGCCAGCCACATTCAGGAAAAAGCTTGGCATTGTAGTGGTAAATTACTTCGCCTGCCACCATTTTGCTTCAACCGATACAAGCCTTAAAGGTGGAATCAGCGATTGCAAGATGATATGCTTTTTGTAAAATGTACAAAATATCCACCCAGTTTGTTCTGTGCTGGTAAGAAATTAAGTGTTTTTACACAGCCCTGGCTCTGTAAGTGCCCTGGCACAAAGTGCTGCAGACTGCATACACTGCAACACTGCTAGTGTTAATTTTGGCAGATATTTAATATTTTCAGTTTGTCTATAGATGGAAATGTGTAATTGTTTAGTCACTTTTAAGTTATTTTCATTTTAAATAATAGGAAACGTTTTAGTCGATAAGAAGTCACTACATTTTAGTCATACATTTGTTCAAATGTTTTCTTACTTAAATCTAATGAAATTAGGCTAATTCGGTAGCCTGTTTCAGATTGGTAGCATAGTTGACGCCTAACAATCTAAACCTATACGAAGTTAAGTGGTGTTATAGTCACAAAGTACTTCCATTTAAATAAAAATGGTTTCTGTGCTTTGGGAAGGGAATTACCTACAAAAACATAATAACGGATAACATAACAGATGTAAGCAAAAGGTTTGCTAATGCCTGCCTGCCTGCCCACAGGCTATGGCTAGCATCCACGCATAGCCTACATGATAGCTAATCTATCGATCCATTCAGTCTTATGTGTGTTTCGATACTAATTTTAAATTAGTTCACAATCTGCTAACCAATTGGTTTAATTGGTCTAGCTTTGAAATAACATACAGCCTGCCGAATGTAGGCTTAACACTACAACTAATTTGTTTGCTAATAAGATAAAGACTTCAGTTAGTTGCCATGTTTATTGCAAATGACACGTTAACTTACATAATTTCCCAGGTAGTTAGCATTTTTGTCTCTCGTATTTAAAATTGGACCAAATATATGAACCACTCTTTCTCCCTAGCATGTCGTGTCACTGTGCATCATCAGCGTTTACATCCTGCACACACAGAGAATCCTTGTGCAGATGTGCACCTGTACCATGCACGTCAGCACAGGAAGGAACTCTGGATAAAACAGTTAAAATGATCATTTAGAGGTAGAAACTATTTTGCATATAATGTCTCATCATTGAATACTGACGAGATTTTGTCTTTATTTTATGAATTACATTTTAGTATTTTTTTTTCCGTCAACAATAGTGCATGTTAATATCGTCAGTGTTTAAGCACGCAGTCGCCGTCTCGTTTTAGTCGGGGAGGAGTTAATTGACGAATATATTTCGTCTAGTTTCGTCTGACGAAATTAACACTAATCCCAGCAATGGCAATGCGTGTCCAATTTGTTGTGTGGAGCTTCTTCTATGGCATTGAAGAGAGATGTTTTTGTTTTGATCTACTTCAAATATCAATCATTCTCCATGATAGCTGACTCCACCTTTGGACTATACATTGTTTTAAATTGGGTATCTTGAAAAGGTAGGGGCACCTTTATTGGTGCTCCTAATGCTGTGTGTCAAGCGTTAGGGGCATTTGATAACTGTAATTCAATTATCTTATCTAGTTTTAGATACACACAAAAACATTAACACTGATTGAGAAGCTCATCACCATTGCCTGAAGTGATTTGATTTGTAAGGTTGAATGTTTTACCTTTCTGTATGCAGAAAAAGCCCCTTGTCAATTGCAGTGATTATTTTGATGGAACACATTTGCATTTTTGTGTTCATTCCTCACCATCCCCTGAAACACAGTCAATGGGAATCAGTATCTGGATCAAGGATCACCATTCATTTTTACGCTATATTCAATCAAAGCCAAATCCCATGTCACAGGCAGTCTTTTGTTGGGGGGTGGGTATCATTGCTGTATAAATGCGTCCCA
Source organism: Aphredoderus sayanus (assembly GCA_027564795.1). NCBI lineage: Eukaryota > Metazoa > Chordata > Actinopteri > Percopsiformes > Aphredoderidae > Aphredoderus > Aphredoderus sayanus. The sequence goes on from JAODUG010003371.1 coordinate 7,208, forward strand.
ACTTGACAACAAAGGGCATTTCAGAGTTAGCAAATATCATTTTGACAGTCTGTCTTTTAGTGCAGAAGTAGTGAGGTGATTGTTTCAAAGTGGAGGGGTTTGTTTGGGGGTGGTAGATCAAAGTCAAATATTAGTCCAGGGCTTGACATTAATACTTGTCCGCTTGTCTGGGGCAAGTAGAATTTTGAATGGACAAGTGCAAGTAGACTGATTTGAGTCAATGAAATATGAACCAGCTGTAGGCCTATTTGATATAGTATAGAGGCATGTGTCACTTGTTACAAAGTTCCAAAAATTAATTATTCCGTTTAAAAATAATAGTGTGCATAGTCTACCGCACGGAATGAAAGGACCGTCACAGCCACTGATGACTGAGATGAGAACAAGAAGGTTCCTGTAACTAACGTATTTCTGTTAAGGAGAATGGAGTTAAAAGGAATGGAGCTTAAAACGCAAACGCACAGCATGTTGTGTTGTTGTAGTAGTAGTTTTCCAAGCTATTGGAAAAACGTGTAAGTGCTGGTAGATGTTTTAGCATATTATCCCATTTGCGTGATTTAACGATTCATTGCCCAGTGCATCTGCTCTGATTCAAGTTTAAAATATACAAATCTCTAAAATAAGTCTCACTTCATAACATATTGGAAATATTGGTCAACTATATTTAACTATATTTGTAATTTGTAAATAAACTTTAGTTATATTTAATAGTTACCATAAACACTACTCCCCCAACCTAGCCTAAGCTACATAGAAATACCATAATATGTAATGTATTGCTATCTTGTTTCTGAGAAATACAATGTGATACAGTTTAGCGTATCACATTAGTAGTTTGCATCCGTGTGCAATCTGTAATGTAACGGCTATATTAGACAGACCGGCCAATCACCGGTCATGAATGGTCAAGGTGAAAACCATCAGTTATGTATTAATCCAGAGCTTCAGTTTGACCATGCCGCAAGAATCAGGCCAGGGCTCCAGACTAACTTTTTCACTACTAGCACTGGTGCTCGTTACTGAACATTTTAGGAGCACCGGCGCAACATTTAGGCGCACCACTTTAATCAACATGAAAAGCAACGCAATATTTTTTACATCTTAACCCTCCTCTTGTCCTCCTGGTAAAACTGACCCAAATTACTAGCTCTTTGTGGCAGATATAATTCTATACTAATTCTATAGCTTATACACGATGAGAACTGCTGGGACAACAAGGTGCGAGTTTGAAACCCAAGGACAACAGGAGGGTTTACTGTGTGTCGGGTAACAAATAGGCAATTTATAGAAATAACAATGCTGTTTTCTTTTTAAATATATCACAAAGTGAAGTAGTGCTTTAAGAGAAAAAATAAGTTTGTTATATTTGGTTGTTAACCAAATAAAATGTAAACATACTGTAAGGTATGTGGTCAGTATATTACTGACAGTTTATTTTGCAAACTGATTAGTAGCTTCCGGCCTTCTAAACATGCTGGTAAAGGTGCCGCTAATTTATCAGTGCATCTGTCCCTAAACATTTTATGCAGAGCTTGACATGAAACATATTCATGTACTTGTCCTTTCGGACAAGCAAATTTGTCATTCACTTGTCCGGGTAAAAAAAAGTTACTTGTCCGGAAAATAAAATAGTCACATTTTTCTAGTATGCATCCCCCTTTGACTAAAGAAAGTTAGCTGTAATAAATATTACTCAATTTCTTAACCCTCCTGTGGTCAAACTGACTCAAGGCACTAGCTCTTTGTGGCAGATAGAAGGCACCAATCCTAATTTTACATCTTACACAGACATGATGTGTACTGCGGCACAACAAGGTGTGACTTTGAACTCCAAGGTCAACAGGAGGGTTAAAAGGCACTAAAAACAACACAAATGCATAAAATAATTAATAAAGAAATAAATAAATACACACACCAGTGACAAAGAACCACAAAATCAGATGGCGCAGCCTGGTGGCCAAACAGGGAGGTTAAAAGCACAATATGAAATGAAATTTGACCTACACTATACTGTATCACATTGTATTTTTTTTAGAAACAAGATGGTAATCCGTTACATCCTATGTATATTTAGCTTAGACTTGGTTGGGGGAAAGGTGTATATCACAAACTATTGAATATATCAGTTATTTAGAAGTTACCAGTATAGTTAAAGTTGAATGACTATTTACAATGAATTGCTACATGTAATCTAAAGTGAGACTTATTTTAGAGAGATTTGTATATTTTACCGAGCTTTTATTTTAAACTAAATTAGTCTGTAGTTTGACAGCCGGAAAATGTTTAACTTTTCTCAGAACAGAGAGACGCGCTGGCCAGTGAACGGTTAAAACCAACACGGCACTAGTTAGGTCATGGAAATAGAGTAATAGGTCTATTAATATTTCAGATTCTGTACCTGCCCGTTGGCTACACGTTTTCCCGATTGCGACTGTTACAATGCTGTTATGATTAAGTCCTGCAATTAACACTGCCTCTGTATAATTTGAACTTTATTCTCCATGACAAAACGTTAGTTACAGCAAACTTCTTGTTCTCATCTCAGTCTTCAGTGGCAGTAGTCAGTAAATAAAATGACGAGGCTTGCTGCCTTTGCATGGGTCGAAGCGTTGTTATGAGGCCACTGTTTACCGCGTCTGAATGACATCTGGTAGGGTATGCACGCTCTATTTTTAAATAGAAAAAATGTATTATAATAGACACATGCCTATACTATATCTGACATAGGCTTATAGCAGGTACATTTTTCAGGGCTGAGGGAAAGTAGAGCTATCTGACACAGGTAGATGAAAACCTGCGCTGCGTCTTCCCATAGAACGTCTTCGTCACCTGCGTTGTCATGACGACAATAGCCTCGCGCTAGTTCTCCACACATACTCGCTCTCTCTCCCTCACACATTATTGGCCCCTTCTGGTCTGGTGTTTTCTGTGATATGTGATGATGATGATTTAAAAAAAAATAATTTCAATAGGGGGAATATTTGCATGTCGAACAGGTGCGCCTCTTTATAAAGTTTAGTCGCAGTGTCTCCAAAAATAGTTGCCAAGTGCGACTAAATGGTGAAGAGGCAAGCAATCCTTTCAGTTATATCTGGTATATCTAACATGTGACCAATCAGTGTCGTACTGGTAGCTACGGGCGTGGTTTAGGTGTGCCAAAGTGATTTGAAAACTGGCGGTTCCTACAAATAGACACCTGCCCTTTCTTAAAATTGTTCCAATGGACAGCTTTCCAGATAATTGTGTGAATAGAACTGGGTTCTGTGTGTAGCTGTGTCAGGTTATGTCTATACCACCCCCATCTATACATTTCATGTGCTAATTCACAATAGGAGAGCAAAATGTTGAAATTGACAGTTATCAATTTAAAATCCAATGGAATGTTTTTTGTAATTTGGAGGATTACATAACAATCACATTTCAATCAAATCTATTGTACACATGACTAGTGTGTTAACATAAAAAGGAACATTCTGATGTTAATTAATTTGAATCCAATCACAATAGCCTTTGGTGTAATAAAACCTTCCTTGGTCTTTCTCTGTAGCTTCCTTGGTGACGAGTCTTCTCCCTGAGGAGCCAAGCAGCAGACGGCTCATGACTTCTGATCAGGACACCAAGGTTGTAGCTGAACCACAGGTGCAGCAAGTACAAGAGGCAAAAGAGAACTCCCATTTGGTAGGTACACACAGAAGCTTTTTACGCTGACACTTGCCCACAGTTGTATGCCAGAATTGCAACAGTACTTGTACCATAGGTGTGGCGACTAGGGGAGGCAACACAAAGCTCTGTTGTACAAGACTTATTTCAAAAAGCTCACCTTAGTTGCTTAATGTCTGGTTTATTTAATCCATAAATTAGAGCTGGGCAAAACGTAACATTTTTTATCGCGATTAATCGCATGATTTTCTGCGATTAATCGCATTGTTATGCGTAAAATTGAATAATGATTTCAAAAGTTGTGTATTGTGTATTTTAATTGTAAACGTGCAGTTTTATGAACAAAACTGAAATAGCAGGTAGAAGGTTTTTGCTCCCGCAAGTCAAGTCACATTTATTTATATAGAACCTGCAAATCATACTTCAGTAAACATGAGGTTCAGTACATGTTGGGA
>JAODUG010003372.1:0-11322 GCA_027564795.1 Aphredoderus sayanus
GGCACATAAAACAACACAAATACATAAAGAAATAATTAATAAAGAAATAAATACACTCAGCAATGACAATTTAAAAAAAACACACAAATCATACACAACAGATGGTGCCGCCAGGTGGCCAAATACGAGATTTTTTAGTACACTACGAGGGTTAAACTTTAATTACATCATTGTTAGTTACTGTGTAGTCATACTGTTTATCATTTATATTATGTCATTTATTTTTTACTTGTTATTGTGTAATTCTTTTTCTTATCAGTGAAAGAACTCTCCTGGTCGATATTCAATCTCACGTCCACAATTAATCATTTGCATTTGTATAATGCTTTTAACAATGCTTAATTATGCAAATAACTAAGCTCAGAGTAGATTGCAAAGCTGTGCTGTTGTGAAAACAAACTCGCAAACAACAGGTGAATGATCTACATATCAGCTTTTTTCGGTCATTTTGCCCCATTGCAGTGACACTAATAACTGGGATAACTAAATATTACATTTAGAAAACTAACATTCAAACATTGTGAATAAGAATTCCTTAGCTGGTTACATTTTGAATTTCTTTTCATTTAGATATGCACAATTACAAAAGTGGATATATATATTTCTTCGGTTGCAGAACAAACATTCCACCATGAGGTAACCTATGAGCAAGGAAAATTTGCATTGATGCATTTTAAAATGCCCCAATTAGTATTTGTATGTGTGGGTGTTTGCATGTGTATTTCTGTGACTGATTCAGATTACTGTCTGAATGAATTCTCATGGGGACACAGTTCAGCCACACTATTGACAGAAGATCAGTTGTTCATGCCCCTCTGCACAGTGCTGGAGTGGGAATGCTTCACACTCATCAGTATGGCAGCCACTACACACGCTAGGTTAGGTTATGCACTACAGGACATGTAATATATGTGCTTTTATTCCTGTGATTACAAATCAGAAATTGGCTCTTAACATATAGGATCATGATTAAAGGTATAGTCAGCGATTACGTGCCTGGCTGTTCTGTGTGCACGGTGAAAAAAATAATCCAGTGTTCCTACACAGCCCTGGCTCTGTAAATGGGAACACAAACAAAGTGGTACAGACCACACAGAATCCCTGACTCCACCTTTAATGCTTTTTAGAAGACATTGACAACACAATTCACTTTTATCAAACACGGCTCCTGATATCTTCTAAAAGGCGTTAAAGGTGTAATAAAAGATTTTCCACTGAAACTAATCCTTCTCTTCATGCACAACCATAGGGAGAAGAGACCTCCATCAATACGCACACCGCTCCATCAGCAGATAAGCTCCATTACCATGAATGACATACTACTAAGGAATGACTGGATGAACGATGGCCAGGACATTTTACATTTTCATCCTGGCTGTTTATGTATTCAGTGCCAGGGGTTTTCCTACCCCTACTTCATCATGTCTGATGAATATCAATCTCCTTGGGGTTCAGAACAGAAAATAAATATTAGCCACACATCAGAAGTTATACTCAAGGTGTATTAATGCTTTCTGTTAGTAATTTTAATCAGTGTACATTAGATCAAATGAGTGATTTTAGGCTATAGTCTTAGCTTACAGCTATATTATGTAACACAATGTAATTTATGTTTACAAGACATCTTAAATGAGCTCAGGAACACACCGTAGCATTTAATCTTAATTTTTGTTTCTTATGGTACCCATGACTACTGTGTAGTCGCTGTATAACATGGCCAATACAGTCCATTCACCAGCATGTCTTCACATACTGGTCTGAAGAGAACAGGTGTCTTGCGCTAGACTCGCGAGATCAGGATGGTCTCGCGAGACTAACGCATTTTAATTTCGCCGTGAGAATCAGTCTGGAAAGGCTGGGGATCATTGCGAGTGTTGTCCGAGTAGCGTCTGAACTTTCAAATCAGCGTCGTCGTTATTACTATGGGTGTGGTTTAGGTGTGATGACAGAGAAAGCAACTTGGAAACTTGAAAATAACAAAAGCTTAACGTAGATGATGCTATATCGTCAGTTTTATCTCAACTGAAGACTATATCTTCATTAAAAATAGAAGAAACAGCATTGAAGGCTTTTTTAGATGGAAAGGATGTTTTCACTCTACTCCCAACTGGTTTTGGCAAAAGTTAATTTCCTACGAAGTCATATTGGTGAGTGGTTGAAGTTACGGTGACAGCCAAATGGTTTATCCAATCAACTGACAAGATATATATGACAGAAACCGCCCTAAACAAACCGTTCCTATGGACGGCTCCCCAGACGGAGTTGTGAACAACAATCCATCTGGCATGTCAGGTTAGTCTTGTGCTGCCTCATGCCACAAATTAAACAAACATTTTAACTACCAAGATTCTTGACTTGTTTTCAGTTTAGACAGAACAAATAATTTCGGCAGACTTACATGGGACCTCATCATCACCTATCCTCAGCACTTTGTTAGTACAGTATAACCCTTTACCCTTTAACTCACATCTCCTCATCTGCATGCTCTCCTCGCGTTACATAAATGGAAGCTGCACAGTGCTGCTGTACCCACTGTGCAGAACTGTCAGTCAGTCCGGGGAGAGCAAAGAGGCACAGGACCAGAGGGGGTAGCCCAGGGGACATGTGAATATAATCAGGTTTAATAATAGAGCCCACTGATTCCTCTCATCTCGCTGTCCTCCTTCTTCAGATGCCTCTTTGTGCACCCACAGTGCAGAGTATAGCCTCTGTCAGCGCTTTGGGGATTTCCCTGCCTTAGTAGGGACCATCACAGGGAAGTATCAAGCCCTGTTTCAAAGTGCAGTCACATTTCAGATAACCCACTCCCACTATAAATCAAATACACATACTGTATTATAAAGCATTATAAAGGTGTCTATTGTCTGGGGGTTAGGGTTAGAGATAGGTACAGGCCTGGGAGTGCCGTAGGGAGCATTATGTCATGTGCAGTAGGAGCTCATATGTTTAAGGTATAGTCACATTTGATGAATGTGTCCTCTGGGTCCGCTAGCTGCTTGTTCTGTCCAGGTGAAACTGACCCAAATCACTAGCTCTTTGTGGCAGATAGAGGGCGCTAAACCTAATTCTACAGCTTATACAGACATATGATGTGCACTGCTGGCACAACAATGTGTGTGTTTGAAACCCGGGGACAACAGGAGGGTTAAAAGGCACATAAAACAACAAATACATAAAGTAATAAAGATAATAAATGAATACACACAGTACTGATGATAAAGAGAACTACACAATCAGACACAATCAGGTGGCGCCCTCTGGTGTCCTTGCGTTTGAACCGCAGGTTAAATGGACTGCATTTTCTAACCTTCAGGCCACCCAAAGCTGCTGCTGTACAGGATTGCCTCACACACCAATGGAGGCATCAGCCATGCAAGGTGCCACCTGACCACCAGGAGCAGTATATGTTAGGTGATGTCTTGCTCAAGGACACAACGACACTTGGTGAGGAGTTAACGGGGTTCGAACCACTCTACCCGCTAGTGCCCCTGCCGCCCCGGACAAGCAGACAAACTGTAACCAGATGTGTGCGGTCTTGCATTGGGAAATGAATCCCTGATCCATTCCACTGAGGTAGAGCTCTGCAGGAATGCAATGTCACACACAGACGCGCGTTAACAACAGATCATCAGGTTCTAAGTGTGCTTATTATTGGGGGAGAAAGGGGGGGGCGTTTGCATTTTTACCTTTACATGATATTCTTACAAGTTATTCTGAACAACATTCTGGATATTTTGGATGCATAAGAATTTCTTGAGTAAACCTAAATGAGTAAAAACGTTTGTGGGGCAATCATTATTATTACGTTAACCTTCATATTATGAAAAATATGTTTCATATATTTCACAAATAACTTTGTGAAATATATGGCTGTTAGATAACTATCAGCCATTTGTCACATGATTAATAGCTGAGAGCAGAAAATAGATTAAAAGCATTATACACTGTACTGTAAATCCGCTAATAAAATTGACATACTGGCACTGGCATTAAAATATGAGGAATTGTATATTGGCATGTTTTAACAGCTTTTTGGCAAAGATCGAATCTTCAGAAGGATGCCTTGAGTCCCAGAAGCAAATGGTGTAAATCACAAAGAAGCTTGTTTCCAGCAAAATAATCAATGTTGTGTTTTTCGAAGGCACTAAATTTGTGAAGGACTTATCAGAATTTTTGCATGAATTACTTACATATTATATAGATTAATCCATGTTATTAGCACAACCTGTTTAAATCGCTAAAACTGCAAATGAATATTGGGGGTATTTAGAGGTCAGTATATTATGTTTCCCCATAAGGAAATAGCTTTTTTAAGATTTAAGAGGCCTATAGCATAATGCACAGTAAGCAGAGATTGAATAAGCAGAAGAGCATCACAGCTCGACCTATAAGCCATGTTTTGATTAATGCTAATTACTCGTATATTGAGCTCTAATTAAACTGATGAATGGGCCTTCACATTGCACTGCAGCGACACATGGGACCATCCTGGTGACTCTACACACTGTCCAAAACAAGGGATGCATGTTTTAATAGCTTCTTATAAGAAAACACAAACACGGCAACAAAAATACAAAATTAGGGAGAGTGTGGATACGAGGCTATATCTAGTCTATAGCCTACACACAACATCCCACTTTGCTGTGCTGGTTTTGGGCTCTAATCGTGCTTGTTATTGGCATTCCTCAAACATCCATACTCACTGGCATGGCTGCCTGGTGTTGACTGACAGGTCTCATAAATTAGCCCCAGCGTGAATCCTGAGCAAGGTGAAACGGCAGTGCAAGAAGATGTGGGCGTGGGGAACAGAGGTCTGGTGAGACAGGTAGACATAGTGTCTCTCTTCACTGCTTCTGCTGTAAAAGAATGCCCCTCCTTCCAACTGCCCTGTTATAATTGACTAGAGTGATTAATGATGTAGACAGCGTTAGTAACAAACACATTCTCACATATTCAAACACACTGTGATATAAAGGCTCTTGGGAAAAACTAAAGAAGGAGTGTGTCTTTGTCTCCGTACAGGGCCGGAAAAAAGTCTGGCTTTGGCAAGGCTTAACTACATGAAAACTATTTCCTGAGACCAGATTAAATACTGCTTGTATCAAAGCAACTATGAGAGAGGAGAAAACATGGTGAGTGTGTGTGTGTGTGTGTGTGTGTGTGTGTGTGTGTGTGTGTGTGTGTGTGCGTGTAAGCGTGTTTAATCTGCTGTAAACTGATAGATGCTTGTCTGTGTGGTTCCTAAAGGGTCACACAGTAATCTGTAAGACCCCTTTCAATTCTTTCTATTTCTCTTCTGTGTGTGTGTGTGGGGGGGTTGGGGAGATTCTGGCCACTGCCCTAATTCATCACAGCCCATCTGCCTGCCGAGGATGAATTGGAAGAAATGGAAGCAACAGAGATAAAGGAACAGAGGGAGTCACAAGAAAAGGGGTTTATGGACACCAGGCCAAGTGGAGGAATATTCAATGCTGAGCAGTAAAAGGCCTTGGGCACAAATAAAAAGAAGAAGAAAAAAAAAGAAATAATATGCGAGCGCTTAGGAGGAGGCGGCGAACGCATCTGCTACGTTCACCGGCTTTCTTCATTGTGTACAATGGAGCCAGATGGGAGCGAGAAAAACCTTCAAGTAGGAGACGTGTAATGCCTCCCGTCTTTCCCTTCCTCCCTTTCCCGGGTAGCTGTTTGCTTTGGACCGCCATTGACCCCCTTTTCAATCGCGCTCCTCTTGAGCCTGAGCGGGAGCAGAGTTTAGGAGCGGACGGGTGCTGCAGTGACAGCCTGTCCAGTAACTCTGACAGACCGCGCTACAGATTCTCTACAGTGAAGCGAGTGCTTCAGGCGAGTAGAAGTCAATACTTAGGTCCTCTTTTCCAATTCCCCAACACAGTGACAGGCACTTGACTCGCTAACAAATGAAGGTGACGTGCTGAGGTTGCAGGGTTGCGGGGCTGGGCCCGTGAAGGAAGAAGTGAAGACTTTCTGTAGTTTTTCTACAAAAAATGGCCTCACCCAAAAGGGGGTGATTCCAGAATACAACATAATGCTTACATTTCGCCTCAGTCACTCTAAGGGACACACCACATACGTGCCCAGGTGGAATGTTATCACCTTTCTGTTATCTCGCAGCCCAGAACATTCCAAGGAGTAGCTTACCTTTCAAAGGTAAATATATGTCTAATTTAGATCATTCACAAGAGCCCAACAAATTGTAGTTTCTCTGATTGTCTGAATGCCAACCGTACTGCCACCCTAACATTAAAAAGTGTTATTCTGGATAACGCTTGTTGATATTTGAATGATCAAATCACAACAACAAAAACGCCACTCCCTTTCAATGCAATAGGGTTAGGGCCATTTACAGAGCTGGATCTGTGTAGAAACACCAGATTATGTTTTCAACACACACAAACAACAATTGGCAGCTAGCAGACCATGAGGAGAAAATCGTTGAATCTGACAAAAAGTGTATTTGCTTACTATCGCAGACTGCACCTAACCATTTTGATCCCTGAGATGATTTGTTTTTGGTTCCCGTTGCGGAGGTTGTACATTTTTCTTGTTCAGGAAGTGGTAAGGTGGCGTTTGCTCTGATTGGTCGAATGCTTTATTTGACACAGTATAGGCTTTTCACACTGCATTTTCTTAGAAATGCTATATACCTTGGCTGATTTTCCCCCTTTTCACACACACACACATAATTAACCCTGGGTTAACCGAAGCCCAGGGCTATGTGAGTCACTACTCTTCTACTAGCCATGGATTAAATGTCAGTTGGAACATGTCATGTTCCAGCCAGGTTCCAACGCACTCCAAAACATGACGAAAACTGTTATTTACTTTAGCCCAGTTTCACACAGGCACCTTTTAGCCCGGGGTTTAGTGTTTTTCAGGAGCTAACCCTGCAAACCTCTGGGCTATAACCCTGCTCCAGAGCAGGGCCAGTTAGTCCTGGGCTAAACTCGGGGTTCGCCCTTTTTGGAATGCTCCGGAATTGTGCCAGTGTTAACGCTTTCTTAGGCTCGGGGCTAACACTGATGAATTCAGCTTTTAGCCCCGAGCTAAGTGCAGTATCTGAAGCCTCTCTGATACACTTGGTCAAGGCCTTGCTGTCTGAGGCATACTGTGAGTGTGCATGTGTCCTAGAATGTGTGTGTGACTGTGTGTATTTATACTATTTCATTCCCACGGCAACATACATTCATCTGACCTCCCATATCAAAGGACATTTTAAAGTCCATACTTTTATATGAAATATATATATATTTTATATAGAAATATATGTCTAGTATAGAGTACAGTCTGGACAGTAGGCTATACAATGTCCTGCTTGATGACATACGCACCAACGCTTCTGTAGCTGCATGCATCCATCCTGAAGTACTTCACCATTTCCCCAAATAATAAAACTAAGCAAGCATTGAGCAAAATGCTTTTCTCGATTTTTAACTAGAGCCAAGCTGCACAGGTATATCACTGATAACAGGGAATAGGACAGTAATACAAATACTACTACTGCTAATAATAATAATAATAATAATAATAATAATAATAATAATAATAATAATGTTACATTAATAAAAATAATAATGTCTATGGCCACAGTGTGCAATTTACAGTTTATTTATAGTAATTTCACAGATACTTTTCTCCAAATGGGAGATTGCCGGGATTGATGGGGATGGAATCCTATTGAGTGGGAGTGGACTACAATAACCACTAGGCTGTCCTGCTTTGGACAAATGGTGCCCTGGGTATTGAAACAGTCTACAACAAGAGAGCAACTGAACAGGCAAACGGGAGATAAAAGCAGTTCTCAAAATATTATGGGCTATGTGGCTTATTGTATGTTTGCAGTTGCAGTGGCTGTCAGGCAGACTACAGTATGTTCAGCACAGCCTATTTCTGTGAAACTGCATTGATACGACACCCAGCATAACTTTAAATCTCTCTCTCTCTCTCTCTCAAACACACACACACCCACACACACACACACACACACATATACTGTACACAAACAAACAAACGCAAATTCATTTTTTTAACCAGCCCAGGTAACCTATACAATATTTTAAACATTCATATAGCAGCAAACAACTACAGTATTTTGTATGATATAGTGGTGTAATTGCAAACAAACAAGATTAACGCAAAGCACAAATATATAAACAAAACATTTAATAGCACTGCTACAGTAGGAAGCAAATTAGACCATCTATCTGACGAGCATGTTTGGGCATGTACATACACATGCTTGATTTACATTAACCTGACTATACTACAGTGTCAACTGACACATTCTTTGTGATTGTTTCATGCACAGATGAAATAAGTGTGCTCACTTTGACTACACATGTTATGTTTGTGAAAATGCTAGTGAAAACAGAAACCACAAAGTCTTACGTACAACTAAACGCATATAGCTTTCTCTTTGCAGATCTAATGCAATGGCTAGGTGTGGCATGTATGGGATAATTACATGAAACAGTGGAACCTTGTTTTTAAAAATAACGACATAATTATATGAGTAGCTACAATTACTGTTATAATTATAACTACATAATATCGGCTTGCGATGAATATACTGTATGTTGACAACACATGATGAGAATGCTTTTTTTAAAATGAACACTAACAAGATAACAGTTAAGTGACACTAGTATGAACTTTATATTTACGCATATATATATTAGATTTTTGGCTGAGACTATATAAATATTTTGGGTATATCTCCAGAATGTGTATTGTTAATTTATATAAGATTGGATTCACAGCAATACTCTCTTTAAGTATATTCAAGGAGCTTTCATGCCAATACTGGTAGCGCTAATCATTTCTGAATAGGCCATTGAGTGCCTCTGTTGGTGCCAGAAGTCCTCTCAGCTATCTCTCTGATCATTGGTGCTTCCCTTCAGCACACACGATAGGCATGGAAAGGTGTCACTCATGCCATAACCTATTAGCTGCTCTTGTAAAACCTGACGTCCTGCCAAAATAATACAATGAGCACTATAGAGAACATAGAATGGACTATTGTCTATTCTATGTTCAGTAGGACATGGCTTCAACTGCCTTTTGTTAAAGAGAAGAAAAGATTATTGTATTAATTCTCATTTATCTTTTGACTCCAGTATTATACTTTGCCGCTAATTCCCCAAAATAGTTTATGCTAAACTAAATAAAGCATTTTTACTTCCTGTCAGATAATGATCATTTTAATATTAGAAGGGAAGACTTTCTCCATAATGGCTAGTAGTCAGTCTATGTGCTGGCAGACAGCATATTTTTATATTTATGGATTCATTAAGTTATAGATTACAGTCCAGTGAAGAAGTACTGCATTTGAGTTGGGAGCCCAAAAGCCTTTATATAATTATAGCAATACAAATTTATTTTTAACACTTGAATTATTGCAGGAAGGTCACATTTAACACACACACCCACACACACACACAAACACTGACAAACTGACAATATCTACAGTACATAATTACCTTATATTACCAAATAATTATAAATATGTATTTGGTTGATTGGCACTTTGAAAAGATAGGAAACTCATGACCGTACTTTGAGTAAATAATTTCTAGCCTAATCCACATTCATCAACCATGTCTGGTTGGAAAACCCATTCAACACAAACCCACACAAGAACATGGGCGAACTGAAATCTCTTCTGATTGGTGTTTATTATTGATTATACCCCTCCCCCTATAGCCTATTTGAGCACACACTGGTCTCTACCCCTCCCCCCTACAGCCAGATGCACTTTATCACACAATTGTTTCATCAAAGCAAAACCAAGAGTGAGCTGGAGAGTACAATTGAAGTTCTGCCGGAAGTACTGTATAAGGCAATTGTGGCGTGTACATTACATTTAAGACATGCTTTTAATGCACTGACAATCCATAATAAAAATTACATCCGTGTTAGTTATCTGTATACAATGGGCGTACGCATTTTGCACAGTTTGTTTTAGTTTGCAGAGACTTGCCAAGTTATATTGCTGCACATCTTACAATACTTAGGTTTGCTATTGCACCATTTTGCTGTTTGTAATATTTTAATAGCACTCTAATCCCCACAAGGATTAGCTAATAACCTGCAATTCTAATTTCCCGATAAATGTTAATTATTAAGCATATTCATTTAGGTAGAGCCCCTAATTTCTGAGTGGCACTACTGTATGTTTAGTCTTTAGACCTGTTAAACCCCGTCCGTTTGCTGAAAATGTTCAATACGCACAGATAGCATGCTAGACTGTCTAGGTATATTTAATGACTGCTGCAGCAGTAGAGAAATGCGAACACTGCAATGATAAGATTTGAAGCATTACAAGTCACCTATATACTCATTATCACCGAGGTCGCCTCACAATCTTCCGGGACCCTGCATTCCAGACTGTGAAGGGACTCACACACTAACTTTGCACTATATTAAACTGTCATGACACATTGTTTTTCCCATGATGCCACTCAAGCGTGAATGAAGAATATGGGGCCTTTTTTCTGAAGTCCCCGTGGTAGTGAGATGTGATGACCAGCGGCAATGAGAACAAAAGTTCCCGGCTCTTATCACAGTATGTGTGATAAGTGTGATGTGTGTTTCTCCCTGACCACAAACGTCTGCTAGATAGAACCCTGGACATGGAGGACCTTAACCACCACAATGAAAACAGATCCACCCAGCAACAAAACAGCCAGCGCAACATGCGTGCATGTAAGCACGCACACGTCATCCATGTACACAGAATTGTAGATATGACACTTTCACATGCACGTACCCAAGAAGACTGCCTTAACACACACACACACACACACAAAGTACTGCACATGCACAATCCTCAAACCAATAATCTCTTGCACAGTGCTGAGCCAATGCTGGACTGGACAGCAGATAACTCCCAAGTCCAACTGACCGTAGAGCACCGCCGCACCCTGAACAACAGCAGGCTGGGACCCCTGGCACGGGAGGAACTGTTGCCCCTGGCGCGCGGAGGAACCGCCCGGGGGGAGGGAAGACGTATTGTACCCACACAGACACACAGAGGGAGAGAGAGAGAGTGAGAGGAATCTGCATTTACCTGATCTCCTCCTCACATCCTGTGGGGCTGCCCGAGGAAGAACGGCTCCTTGTGAGCTCAGAGGAACCGCTGTGAGACGGAGAGAGGTGGGGGGGGGAGCAGGGGTTGCGGTAGAGGCAGGGGGGAAGAGAGTAGAAGAGAAGAGAGAACCGAGGGAATTGAGGAGAGAGAGAGGGAGAGAGAAAGACAGAGAGACAGAGAAAGAGAGGGAGAGAGAGAGAGTGGGAGAGAGAGAGAGA